>JAVCKV010222661.1:0-16114 GCA_032274145.1 Herpochondria borealis | reverse complement strand
GGACAAAAGTCAGAATCGGTAACCCGGAATGGATTTTCGTGCTTTCTTCGCCAAAATTTGCAGGTTCACCATATGCTCTTTGTTGTTTGTCGGTGCTGATTGTTGATGCTACTAGCAATCAAATCCAACTCTAAATACTAATACATTAGGTGTCATGTCAACGTTGGCGTGTCGCAAATCTATACAGTATTTGTTTCAATAGAAGAGACAGTGCGCGTACAATGTCGTGTAGCAGTGCACAAGAGGGTGAGAATCATCTTGCCCACTACTATAGTGCGAAGTTGCAGTCCCTCATAACTAATAGAGAGCGTTCCATGCCAACGAACAGGCAACCCACCACACACAGGCGACTCCTACCAGTCAGTATTCGAGTTTTCTTTTCCTGTCTTGCACATGCTTGGTGATGCCCAGCTTACAACCAACCAGAACACACCACACCACCTTTTGCAAGTTTATCTTTACTACCACTTACACATCACTTTTAGAAGCTCTATCATGCCGCCGCTCTTCCCAACACACATACACCGCCGTGTTCGTTCTCAAAAACCAATCTCATCATCGTCGTCATCATCATCATCATCGGATGCCTTTGGCTTCTTGGCAGCAGCTGCACCACCGTCCCCATCACCACTTCGATATCGTTTCTTGAGATCCGTCATGGACATGCCTGCATCCTGATGCAAGGCAATCAACTCATTGTAATCGACTCCCTCGTCGACATCAATATGCTCATCATCATCAGGTGCTGTGGCAGCCGCGGCTGCTGCCGCACCTGCTGATTCCGCTACTTTGCGGTAACGACATTCCAAGACTCCCTCACCCGAAAATTCCCCATAGATTTCAAATCCCTTTCCCTGACCATAGAGGGTCGTCACGTGAACTTCCTTCATGGGCGGCGGAATATTGGGTGGCGCTGCTCGTTTCTTTCCACCACCATCGTCGTCGTCGTCGTCCTCCTCCTCATCGTCACTTTTCAATGCAGCTGCGGCACCATTTCCACTACTCGTCAGTGGTTTTCGTTTCTTGGTGGAAGTCAACGTCACGTCAATCTTCTTATTATTATCGCCTGATGCATCAGCATTATCCATCAATACCAACGTTCGCATGCGAGGTGGTGACCCACCTTCCTTCTCCAATGTCGGATGCTCCCAGCTCCAATAGCACGGAGGAGACTGAAAGTCAAAAGACTTTTGATCTGTCGTTTTACCCGTATACGACAGCTTTCCATCTTTATAGGAAAGTTTGCCCTTGTACTGAATGGCATTAGCATCGTCATCATCATCAGTTGTCACGGCTGCTTCTTCGTCATCTTCGTCGTCGTCGTCGTCGTCCATTCCAGGTTGAAACTCAGCTTCGTCATCATCATCATCATCGTCGTCGTCATTGTCCACTGACGCCAAGTATTCCGCCATGATGCGGTCACGTTCTTCTTGCGATGCCATGGTTGTATGTGGTTGTAGTTGTTGATGTTGCGACAGGCAACAAGATCCCGACAGCAGGCACTTCTTAGCGTGAGTTGTTTCACTATTTGAATCCACCTCTACGTACTTCTTGCAGCTCCAAAAGCGCTGGGGGGTACGTTGGACATTGATCCTACTGTAGAATATGCACCAGTAGACAGTACAAGTGCCTCGTCTCAACTCTGGCGAGATTGTCACCATGATACGAAGTACGATACAGTACACCACCGTGAGATGTTGTTGGGCAAAGGTCGAAGGTCTCTCTTCTAAATTGCACGACAGCAAGGCGAACTATTTGACTATTTCACTGCCTTGCCCTTGACAGTTCCCAAAAGAAGAATAGCGGCGACGCCATGTTCTTGCGGACACCGCGACAGGAGACCATGCCACACGACATTCCATTCGGACGCGCTCAACGAGTTTCAACGCAGCACTAGTCATTTCAACAGCCCGGTACGACGGCGGACCACAAAGACCTGCATGCTATGATGCTACCCCATGATTTGAAGCATCATGCCATTATATGGCCTATCTGACGCCAGCAGATATTATGAAGATGTAGTAGTCAACCACCAGCCAACCAGCAGATTATATTCCTCCATCGATAACGAATTCATCGAGAGCACGCATGACTCTGCCTACCCGCGAGACGTTCAAACTGCGTCTACTACTACTCTATTAGAAATACATATTTTGATCGATCAAGACACATTCATAGTAGGTACACGTGTAGTTGAGGGTAGATCGTAGCACTTACTTCTCTTACCACATTACCAGCAAGATCATGTTAGTTGTATAATGGTAGGTAGTTGGTAGGACTTCACAAGTTACTTGTAAGCGCAGAGGAAGTAGGCCAACCGGTGCGTTCCCCAGAAACTAGAGAGCTCGATACTATGTATGTTTGTTAGCACAGCCGACCAGCATTGCCATCCTCAATGCAAGCAACCTGAGTCAAGCCGCATGGAACTGGTTGGTGGAAGCCGTTTGGCCCACTTCTGTAAGTTGCACCAGCCATAACGGCTAAGCGCGAGGCTCTGCGAGTAATCAGAGCATGCATAGCACCAGCAGAGGCAGACACATGTCTGGACGATGCACAACACGACTCATTGGATATCTTGATACGGCTTTCAAGGGACTCGACCAGTCATCAAGCGTCCATCAAGATGATAGTCAAGGGGGTGGGACGGCGATTATACTGCATACGAGCAGGCCAAATTTTGGCCTTTAGATTTGAATTACTACAGAGCCAAGGGGTGTAAGAAAAATTTGGGCGGACTTTGAATGCATGTAAATGGTCACTATCAAGAACATAGATGAAAAGAGTCTTATAAACAGGATTGAGGCGTTATTATTGTTTTTCTGAACATGTGGAAGTTACATTGACTAAATAGATTCTCGTAGAGTATTGATTAATTTCGCCAGATTGAAGAGTGGACCTAGATCGGCTTCACAGCCGTTGGGAAAAAAGAGTGCACCTCGGGTTTCACAAGCCCCGCCAACTATTTAGTGAGTGAACAGAGAAGTCTTTCATCTCGACGAATTCACAGCTCATCACAACACTATCATCACCATCCTTGCTCAACTACATAGCTCGACAACATTGTGTAACGCCCCATCGGCCTACCTACTTGAGTAAACTATCCCTCGTCGTATCAGTCAGTTGGTGCAAGTCTATCTACGAGACACTCGACGACGAACGCAAAGAACCGTGAAAACTTGACAACAGATTTGGAGCTGCATTACAAACATTGCGCGATGAAGAACTTTCTATTGCTGCTACTAGTGCTATGCACAGCATTGCTGGCTGCTCCTGTCCAGAGCAGGCTCGAGGAAAACGTGAGGAAGTCTAGTAGGGGACTAGCTTCCTCCTTACCACAAAAATCTGCTGTTGTTGAAATGCCAGCTCTCGACTTGAGTGACATGCGAGAGAGCGTTTCCGAGCTTCAGACACGAAGGTGAGTTACTGGTTTTCGCCCCCTGTGTCGTCTGTTTGTGGGCCTCGTGAGCAATGAAAGGGTCCTTTGCGGCCTCTTCGTCATTGTCTGATGGAGGGAAAGCTATCCGATGTAGTGGTGTGATGTGTGGCATCCCGCCATTTTTTTCTATACACGTATACGTGCGCTTATATTTATATACACTGAAATGGTATCTTATATAAAAATATTAAAAATGGGCAACTATTATCCTATCACTCACATTTTTGTTCTCTTGTCTTTCAGACGATTGCCTTACAAAAGAGGCAAGAAGGGTGGTAAGAAAGGAGGCAAGAAGGGTGGCAACGGTAAGGGAGGAAAAGGAGGTGGCAAAGGTGGCGGAGGAAAGAAGGGAGGAGGAAAAGGCGGTGGAGGAAAGGGAGGCAACAACGGAGGCAACAACGGAGGCAACATTGATGCCTGCTGTAGCTGCGATTGCGGTAATGGAAGGTGTTCCTGCTCCTGTGATTGTGGCGACGACGACGATGACGACGACGACGATGATGACGACGATGATGATGATGACGATGACGACGACGACGATGATGATGATGACGACGACGACGATGACAACGGTGATGATGATGATGATGACGACGATGACAGTGGTCCTAGTCCAACGAAAAGACCATCGCCGCGCCCAACCAAGCGTCCAACGTCCAAGCCGACCTCCAAGCCGACTTCCAAACCGACTTCCAAGCCAACTCCACGTCCTAGTATGAAGCCTACTCCTGCTCCAGTCATGCCCTCCATGTCACCAACCCTGGATCCATACCGCAAGATATCCTGTGGACCCGTTCCAGAAGAAACGAACGTCGTCGTGTCTCATTACCGATATCTCATGGAGTTTGACGAAGAAACGATTTCTGTGGACAAGGCCATGGAGATTGTGGAAGCCGATATTTTGGACAACTTTGTGAAACTACTGGACTGCGATGACTACCGACAGTTGCAAGTCTTGCGCCGTCGACTGAATGAGGTTGTGGCCGTGTCGGCGTTGCCCGAGGATTATGAAGACGCTCAGTGTGGCGTCGGTTGCTCCGAAGTAGAAGGCGGTACGACCATTTACGCTGCCGACGACGAAACGTTTGACCCTCTCGATTTGGAGGTGACTGCCATGGAGACTATCGAAGAGTCCATGGCTGGAACCGTGGAAGACAATGATGGTATCATTTCCATCACTCTCATGAAAGACGAGGAAGAAGAGGATGTCGCTCCGGTGATTGCTGGCGTCATTCAAACCAAGGAAATCGAAAATGACGACAGTACTCCAGTTGGTGCGATTGTTGGTGCTACTGTGGCGGCCGTCTTGCTCGCTATTCTGGCGCTCCTGCTGATGCGTCGTCGCCGCGATGGGTCCGAAGAAAAGGCGCTCATGCTGGAAGATGAGTCAGACGAGGCCTACCAGAAGGGATACGAGGACGGCTATGAGTATCGCTTCCAGCAGTTCAGGAATCAACATCATGACTCGACCCATGATGGCGGAGCCGAAGTACTTCTACCAAGACGAAGCCGAGAAGGAACGGATGGGCCACTCATTGTTGGTGGTGGAGTGGGTTGCTTGTCGCACAGCGAGATGGAGGTCAAGGCGCGGGAACACGGATACAAGGACCCTCTTTGCATGGCTGCCTATTGCAGAGGCTTTGGGGATGGCTACGATGCAGCTGGAAAGGAATTGCAGAATGCTACTCATGACGTCCGAAAGTGCCGATCAGCGCAATGCGATACGTGTCGCCAAATGAAGAGCCCATCATTTGTATATCTAAAAGATATTGAACCTCCAGGTGACTCAATGTCACTTGTCGATGACAATGAGACCTTGCCTCCGACGCCGGAAAAGGAAGCCACAACAATTCAACTTTGATGACGACCTACGAGAAACGGGATGTGTCGTGGGTTTCTCGCCTTATGCCTCATAGACTATGACCACAATGCACTCAATAGTATTTCCATTTTGCATACTGTATCATGTTTCTAGAGGAGTGGGATCAGAGTGCACACCGATTGTTTCCAGTTTCGTTTCGCTGTAGAGAGTTAGCTACCCATACAACGTTCTTCCACGCGTGGCATCGTCACAGGCGAGGCCGAGGTTTGGTACTTTTTGTTCTGCTCCGACTTCAAACCAACTGATGGCTTGGAGAAAGCCGTAGATCTTCGTCGTCCGCCGAGCAGAGAGATTCTTTCACACTGATACCGATCAAGATTTCCATCAAGATGTTCACTAGCTTGAAACGTCGGCTTATAACTAGCAACTAATACGTCACACTACTCTGGCAGGCTGACGCTGACAGGGATCACGAGGAATCAATCTTCAACTTGACGTTGAAAAGACCCTCACGCCATCACGGTACATTTTTGAAATTTTCGCAGTGCTAGCTCTCTCGCTCTATAATACAGCTATAATGTAGCCCACAGCTTGACAGCATTAAAATAATTTTCTTTAACGAAATGCTAAGCAAATGAGGAACGAATATTCCAACGTCCCGACATCTGTTATTCCTTTCCAAGAAACAGAACACGGAAGGCTTCGTCGGCAACAGAGAGGAATCGACAAAAAGGATTTGCAACGAGCTTTGAAGCATGGCAAGCAGCGACCTTGCTACTGGGGCAGACATCGATCAAACACGGAAAGCCAATATGTGTACAACAATATTGTCTATACTGTTAAGAACAAATCAAAGAAGGAAGTCACAGCGTGGGCAGAGCCTGTCAAGTTGGATCTAGTCCCAATCAGCCGTGATTTGGAGGAACAACATGATGCAGCCACGAGGCGACTACAAAGCAGTCTCGACGATTGGACATCTAATACAGTCTTGGTCGTTGATACGTCTGGGAGCATGAAAGCTTCCGATATGTGGGGAACTCGTAACCGTCTGGATGCCGTTTGGCTTTCACTCGCACTGGATTTCGTGGCACAACGAATCGAGGGTGGAGGTGCTACTTCTCATGACGTAGTCTCGGTGATTACCTTTGGCGACGAAACGACCTGTATCATCAAGGAATGGCCCTGTACTTGGGTATTGTACAATGAAATAGTCAAGATTTACAACCGCAGCAAGATTCCTCCAAAAGGGCACGGCCCCTTTCTCCCTGGGCTGCTGTTGGCGGATGAACTACTGGCTCGAAACTCAAACGCTTCCTGCGCAGTTGGCCTCACCTTTCTCAGCGACGGTGCGCCCTCTGATCCGTCATTGGGTACATCACTCGATGAAATTGTTGTCGCTGTCGAACATCTTGCAAAAAGGTTTGGTCGCCGATTCACCTTCATGGCAATTGGGATTGGAGATGCGGAGGAGTTTCAAATGCTTCAACGCATGGTGGATGCTGCTCTTGATTATGGCGCCATTGCGAGTCTCCGTCTCCCATCCATGACTTCCACTTCTCTGGGTATCACCTTTTCTTCTGTGGCGACATCAATCACAAACACTCAAGTGGAAATGACAGATCTGGAGACAAAATCCCAGCGCAAGGTCAGGCCGGCCCTGCGCGAGTCAAGAAAGAAGGCAAGCGAGACAATCACCGTCGTTTCCGAAGAAGATTTTTTCATCTACAGCAAAGACAGAGTTACAAGAAGAGTCTACAAGGAGGTATTCGTCGGCAGAGAAAAGAAGAAGACATTTGAAGAAGTCCCGTTGCAGAATCCTGAAGCACAGTACGTGGCGATGAGCAAAGGACCGTTTGGAGAAGGCGCGGAGCGCTTTGCGTTTCGATTCTTCGAGCTCGCGAGTGATCGAAAGACCATTCTTGGCAAGGCACTTGTTGCCAAAGAGAGTCGCCTCATTCTGGACGAAGGCTTGGAGGACGAGAAAATGAGACGGCAATTTGTTCGGACGTTTTGCTCAACTCAACAGCTTGCAAAGCGCCTTGCTGATGAGTTCAACGAAAAACTTCAAAAGACAAGGCGTGCTGATCCAGATACTCCTCGAATCAAGTTACTGGATTGCTCAATCTACAAGCTCAACGACAGTAAGCTAGGATCGTTGAGCGTTTTGGTGGAAGAGAAATTGGACCACAACAGGTGGTTCAAGTGGAACGCGAATAACGGGTTCGTGGAAGGTATGAATGAGGCACCCAAGTTCTCTGAACATGCTCTCCGATCTGCCATGGTTGATATGAAAACCACGTTAGATCTTGGCCTTATCGAAGAAGGTAGCGAAGAGGACAGCGACGACGACGAATCTTACGACGACCCCAATCTCAGATCTTTCCAAACTGTCTTGTTTTCTCCATCGCAAGTCGCCCAAGCCTTTTCTCACTTTAGCTACATGGTATCGGGGAGAAAACGCCTCGTTTGCGACTTGCAAGGAGTCTACAACAATAATGAGAGAGTTCTGTATCTATCCGACCCTGTTATTCACTACTACAACCATCGAAGGGAAGAGCGGACCAATGTTCATGGCCGTACAGACAAGGGAAGAAAAGGGATAGCCATGTTCTTTGAAACGCATCACGAGCACTGCGAGCATCTCTGCAAGCTAATGAATAGAGGTTTCGTCAGGAGAAAGCAAAATCAATAAACTAAAAGGGATGGACACAGAAGAATGTCTGCTCTCGTTCTCCGTCACTCTAGTTGATAAACAGGGATGATTGATTGATTCATTGATTCATTGATTCATTGATTCATCAACCAACCGACGCAAATAATTTTCTCAACGTTTGAAGGAGGGCATGTCCAACGCTGTAGCGTACCTGCAGCGGAGGCGGTTTCCATCGCGCGGTCGAGCAGAGTTTCATGTACTGATGGTAGATTCTCCTTCTCGTGCTGTCATTCATGCCCTACCCTGCTGCAAAAGTGCGTGTCGTAAGATTGATTGATTGATTCATCCATTCTCTTCAGGAGAATCTTGACTAACAAACAAATCCATACATAATGGATCATTTGTTGTGTCGTGTACTACCATCAGATCCTCGTGATCAGATCTAATGCAATTGAAGGGTTCTGCAACGTCATGGTAGGTAGTAATCTGTTAGAAATCACAATGCTAACTAGTTTGCTGGCACCATTATAGCCACACTCTACTAGTCAGCAACGCCCCCGTTCTAACTTCTGTAGTTCTAATATTGTTGGCTCTCGCTTATTCTACTTCTAGCTAGTCGTACGTCTTCATTCCTGCCACGACCTTACAAGTTCTAGCTCCTCTTGCCACCTCACGACTCTTAGCTCGTGATTGCTTTGATGTGCCTAAGTACATGAGTCCACTCGAGAGCACCCACTTGCTTGGTCATCATTGCTCTATCTACACGACGGCTTTCTGGTCCATAACGACCACTGGCATGGTAGCGGTTCTCGTGGAGCACTACGATACCAGGGAATGCTACACTGCCAGTTGTATTTTAATGACAATTTTGGATGTTTCATGTCAGGGACAACGCACCGGCCGGGCGACATGCGCTTAACGCTTGAATCTAAAATCATCAGTCATGAGGATAAGTCAATGATGCAATAGATTTAAAATCCACTGTTTACTGTATGAGAAATTGACGGTTGATACTCACAGATCAGAAACAAGATTGAGTGTTCTGTTGTGTTGCAAAACGATCTCTTCTTCAGCACAACATGCTTGGTGGTGTATGAATGAGAAAGCCAGTATCCATCCACCCATCCATCCATTAGTCTCTGCTGTAGACTCTAGTTCAGCACCTACCCCGCTACTACAATCATGTCCACTTGTTCGTCAAGATCATCGTCACCAACCACTCCGTATGGTTTATTGACTCCTCCTCCAGCGTTACGAACTCTTCCTGTCGATGAAGAATCTCCAGCAGGAGCAGAAGCAGCAGACGAGTCGTGGCTAATGCAAGACAATGATCTCTTTCATACTCCAACCGAGGCCAATTCGTCGGTTCGAATGTTTCATCGACTCGACGACGAGAACAACAACTCTCGTAATCAAGGCGTCACAACAGTCGCATCCTTTAGCAGCAACATCTTGAACAATAGCAAGTATCTGCTTCTCATTCTCACAGTTTCTCTGTTGTGGCCCTTTGGATATCACTCGTTTCACGTCTTTTCGAACCAAACCGACTCGACCTATCATGCCGTCGACGGATCATTGTCTCAAAAAGCCATGGATGCCTTTGCACAAGCATACCCTACGAATGATTGGAATGATCCCATGCATCCAACCATGATGATTGTGTTGGAATCAAACTCGACCACCAGCTTGACTGATGCTGGAGTTCACGACAATGTAACGCACACTGAAGCATATCACGAGGCTCGCAACTTTTCATTTGGACTTGCTGAGACACTCAATACAACGTGTTGGAAACTTCCATCGGAATCTACCTGCCAACCCGAACCATTAGTCAAGGTAACTTCCTACTATTCTCTTCAACAAGAGAACCTGGCCTGGTTGGCCAACACCATGACAACGACAGATGGAACCACGGTACTGATTCAGGTCCAGTACCAATTACCCTCCGACACGCATGTTCGTGAACGAACGGCCCAACTACGAGACACGATTGTGAGCTACGGAACCAACAACCACAACTCGAGCTACTACTTTACTGTCTCCTACACTGGCATTGCATTTTTCGCGCACGACTTGTCGTCCTCCACACGTCGTGATTTGGCGCGCATGGATGCCATTGTGTTGCCCCTCGCCCTGCTACTGTTGGGCATGGTCTTGGCCCGTGCTCGCGCAACTGTTGTTTGGATGGTACCACTGTTTACCATGATTTCCACAGTTTCCCTCTGGTCCATCATTATGCGCTTCGTCGTCGTGCACGTGCAAGTTTCTCACTTTGTCCCCTCCGTCATGATGTCCCTGACACTGGGCATGGGCATTGATTATACACTCTTTTTGCTCTCGAGATTTCTCGAGCAGCCTCCTAGCATTTCGCACATGCTGCACTATGGAGGTCACGTGGTGCTACTGAGCGGTCTCACACTCATGGCTACCTTTTTGGGTCTCGTTGTACTGCCACTCCAAATGCTACAGAGTGTTGGTATTGGCGCCGCCGTGGCGATTGCCTCATCACTTGTGGTCAATCTGACGCTGGTTCCCTGCCTCTTGCACACGCCGCTGGGGCACTGGATTGTTGAGAAACCACAACAAGATGACGGTGAAACCATCTCCTCCAACAGCAGCATGGATAGTCGTCCATCCATCTGGACACACCTCGCCAAGCACTTGCTGCATCCCTACAAGTCGGTCATTATCATGCTCGTCTTGACGCAACTACTCGTCCCCATTGCACGCAAGGCTACCCAGTTGGAAACCTCTCTTTCCTTTGACCTTGTACTGCCCTCAACCAGCCCCTCTCTACAAACCCTCCAGCGCCTTGGTAACCAATGGGGTCTTGGTCGCCTCGCACCCTACCGTATTCTCTTTGATGGACAGGACAACATGACTATGATGGACTCGGTCGAAGCCTTTGATATCATGCACACTGTGATTGACGAACTCATTGCCATTGATCATGCTGGTGAAACCGACGGTTTCACTCACATTGGTGTGGGCGGCAGTCAAGAAGTACGCGAGTTGACGGATTCCCTCATGGACACGTTGGGCATGTCGCACGATGCTCATGTTGCGGAAGCACAGGGCGAGAATCTCTTGGCTTTGGCGCCGCACACTACTACTACTCAGTACGCTGGCATTGCCGTTTTGAAAAATGCTCGCATCCCCCATGCTCTCTACAATTCCGCCAAGTATTGTGCCCATATCAAGCCCTACTGTCCCGTGGAAGCCTTGCACCTATTGGCGTATGTCGACGAAATGGCAACGTCCGAAACCCGTCATGCGACCTTTGTTACGGCTACGTTGGGCGACGATCCCTTTTCCAATAATTGGTTGCAGCAGGCGCGCGCCACTATTGCACGCCTCGAGGATGGTGGATTGTTTGACAAGACTGGAATCAAGGTGCACATTTTGGGTTCCGCCGCCATTGCCCAAGATGCTGTGGATGCCGTCTACAAGACATTACCAACAGTATTGTGCATGACGTTGGTGGTGGTCTTTATTCTCCTGACGATATTCTTTCGCTCTCCCATTCCACCGCTGCGCAGCATTGTCAGCATTGCCATGACGCTGGCCGTTTCATTTGGACTCACCGTGGGTGTGTATCAAGATGGATGGTTGAATTGGACTTGTATTCAGTCTCTACAAGCCACTGGCGACATTTCCTGGTTGGTCCCAGTCATGTGCTTTTCCATCATTATCGGTCTCGCCCTCGACTATGACATTTTCATTGTGAGCCGCATTTTGGAATTGCGACGGCACGGCTTGGGACACGAAGACAGTATCGAGACCGGTTTGAATGCCACGGGAGGAATCATTACTGCGGCAGGGTGTATCATGAGTGTCGCACTGGGTGGACTGGGCTTATCGTCGTCCTCACCGGTGCTGTATCAATGGGCCTTTGCGCTGACAACAGCCGTCTTGATTGACACGTTTGTCATGCGAACACTAGTGGTTCCCATTTTGATTTATTGGACGGGCCCAAAATACAGTTGGTGGCCTTTTTGTGAGTTTGAGCAGCAGCTTGACGAAGAAGAAGAAGAAGAAGCGGGTTTGTTGAGTGTGTGATTCGCGCATGTTGTGTTCCTCCGACTGACGACTCGCTCGGACGAATAGGATGACACACGCTCTAGAGAGATGTAATAGTGTAGAATGCAACAAACACTCTAGTCGTGCGTGCCCCAATTTAAGTATTCTACACGCGTGCGTTCGTCGGATCTCTTGAGAGAGCAGTTTGTTGTCCTGTACAAGTTCGTACGCCGTCTCTTTATTTTGCTGTTGTTGCCATCAGTTGCTTTTGTTCGTAGAAGTTTATTATAAACAGTAGTAGTCCAGGTAGAGAGAAGAAGGATGCTTCTGTCCCCATGTTGTCCGTGACGGTGACCCACAACAACGATGCTTGCTGTGTGCACCGACCGACCCTTGGTCGACAGATATCATGCGGCTGCTCGCAACTAACTTGTCTCTCCAGCCGTGGGATGCCTATCATGTAGGTTAGGCATTCAGCACACGTGGTGGTTGTATTCGTAGCTCGGAAAGAACATATTTTATTTGCTGTAGGGACCAGCAGCGCTGACTTTTCGGTGGGAAGCATGCAGAAGCGTCTCCACATCCAAGACTTTCTTGTTCCTCAAGCAGAAAGAGGCAATCAGGGTTGACGCGTCAGGATTCGGTTCACTCATATTCTCCTTGAGCACATCAAGCTAGAATTCGGCATCGGACATTTCCATTTATAAGCGTGAATCAACCTTGATGGCCCGAATCGAGTCGCAAACACACAGTGGCATACGCTTGTTCGTCGTGAAAGAGTTCGCTTGCTCGAGATAGGGTTCCGGTTTGAGCAGGAGACGGAGGATCTTTCACTTCAAGTAACTGCGATGACAACAGATTCAACCAACAAACAACGCGAGGACAAAGCTATTGGTACACTCGAGGTGTTGAATCTACAATAGCATCTGTCCTGTATCAACTGTATTGCGCGGGACGATTCGATGGAGTGGGCAGAAGTCCATAGAAGTTCCGAGGAAGACACTTGTTTCAACGAATTTGTTCCTTGAGACAGACTAAGGAACGCGTCACATCGAAAGTGCCCGCCAATGTTATTCTCAAGAAGTGTAATCTGAAGCAAGTGACTGGGCTGGGCTTCAGACGGTGTTTTGGGCTTTCCAAGATCATCACACTAAGTCCACAGGATATCGATCCCGGGGAGTATTAGGTCACAGATCACACCAATGATTCCATAGTCGAACAAAGCCACGGACTACACCTACACCTAAGAAGCAAGAACGTTCTTTGTAACAGAAAAAAAGTGAGCCAAACTAAGATTGCCCAAACGCCTCAACTCATAGACATAGTCTCTACTCTCAACGGATCCTTCGATTTACGTTGCGGGTGTGTGAATGCACTTGAGGTCGGCGGGAACATTGACTATCTCAATAACAAAGCCCGAATGACTCACCTGCAGTCACTTTTCATTACTATCTTAGACCTCAATCCGAGCAAATTTTTCGAATGTAGCCAAAGAAAGTTGGATATTTGTCTTTAGGACAATTATTTATCGCTCTGATCCCGCTATAATTGTCGACGACTATAGCAGAGAATGGATGCATAATCTGCGTTACTTATCGAAGGCGTTACTGTAGTTAGGAACACATAGACAGCCGTTAGTAGTCTAATATAATCTAATAACCATTGAACACTTTCCCGCAATTTTTCTTATCGGATAGCCGTTACAATTGAATGCGCGCGTTATTCATGCCGATGCCGCTATCATCCAAAAGGAAAGGTGCCACATGCTTGCGTATGCCGCCACAAAAAAGGCTTTCACCTCGACGAATTTCCTACCCGCGATCTTTGTGTGAACTCGCCTTGTTGCCAACTCACCTTGGTTTTCTTTTCAAAGAACATCTTCTTCTAAGAGACCACCATCACCAAAGCCACACTTACCTTGCACTTGTCTTGTGACCAATCATATCGGGACGCAAAGGGAACCAACGAGAACCACAAACTCCACAATTTGCTATTGAGATTGACCATCACAATGAAGCTTTTGCTGCTACTATGCACGCTGTTGTTTCTGATCCCTTCTCTATCGCTCAGCATTGACAAATCGAGACATGTAAAGGATCTCGGTTCTCCTCCAAACTCGAATGGTCTGATGGAAAGCAACATCATTCTCAGACAATCCGATCCTCAGACACAGCGGTAAGTCCACCAGTACCAGAACCGTGTTTCGCGATCCAAGCTTGTGTGTTGGAGAGTGCACCTCGGTTTGTCGAAGTCTAGGGGCAGGGCTACGCCAAGCATTCCACTTTTCGATTTGGTGATGTTCACCATGTTGAACCAATTTCCCTCCGCGGCATCGTTCCCGCCATTTTACATGTATGCATGTATACATTTTGTATAATGAATATTTGGGTATCTTTTATATATTTTGCTTCGGACATGAATATTATATTCTTTGTGCATGACATTATGTACTCTGGAATTTACGCTCACAATTTTGTTCTCTGGTTTCAGCCGCTTGCCCTACAAGAGGGGCAAGAAGGGTGGTAAGAAGGGCGGTAAGAAGGGAGGTAAGAAGGGAGGCGGATACAGAGGTGGATACGGAGGCAAGAAGGGAGGATACGGAGGAGGCAAAAAGGGAGGTTATGTCCCCGCCCTTTGTTGCGCCTGCGATTGCGGTCCTGGAAAGTGTTCCTGTGCTTGTTCCTGCGACGACCACAACTACTCCATGAGCAAGGGCTCAGCGGACGACGATGATGACGATGATGACGACGATGATGACGATGACGACGATGACGACGATGATAGTGGTGACGACGACGACGACGACGATGATGATGATGACGACGACGACGACGACGACGATGATGATAGTGGAGACGACGATGATGACGATGACGACGACAACGGAGAACCTCATCCTGTTCCAAGTCCAACAAAGTCACCAACGAAGTCACCAACGAAGCGTCCAACTAGCAAGCCAACTCCACGTCCTAGCATGAAGCCTACCCCTGCTCCAGTCATGCCTACCATGACTCCAACTAAGGATCCATACCGTACAATTACCTGCGGACACATTCCAGAGGAAACATATGCTGTCAAGACTGGCTATCGGTACATTATGAAGGTCGACGAGGACAAGATCAGCATCGACAAGGCAATAGCTAAAGTGGAAGCGGATTGTTTGGAGGCGGCTGCGAAAATGTTGAACTGTGATCACGACCGACTATTGAGCACACAGCGGCGGCTTAACGAGATTATCGGCGTGTCGGCGTTACCCAAGGATGCCGAGATCTCTTCTTGTGGCAATGGCTGCACAGAAGTGGTAGGCGGACAAACATTTTACGCAACTGATGATGGGTCGCTTGACGAAGACAGGCTGGAGGAGACCACAATGGGCGTTCTTGAAGACTCAATGGCGCAAACTGTCACGGATACGGACGGTATCGACGAAATCATACTTGTCAAGGAGGTCGAAAACGAGCCGGTTATCACTGGCGTGTTTACTTCACGCGAGGCGGGCAATCAGACTTCGAACTCATCCATAATTGCAATTGCCGCGGGACTTGTCGGCATGACATTGCTTGCTATACTTGCCTTGCTTGTTATGCGTCGCCGGAGCCGGTCTAATCGTGAGGTTCTAACCCCCGAAGAAGTCTCAAGTGATGCATACCAAAAGGGCTACGAGGATGGTTTTGAATATCGCGTCGATCAACTGCGTAAACACCAAAAGGACGGAGATACTGAACTCGGAGCTGAAATCATTGCACGATCTCGCAGCGAGGAGGAAATGAGCGGACCGCTCATTATTGGTGGAATTGGTGTTGGCTGCCTTTCTCGCCCCGAGATGGAGGGCAAGGGTCGTTCTTTGGGATACAAAGATGCAGATTCGATGAATGCCTACTGTGAAGGTGTGCAAGGCGGTTATGATGCGTTTAACGAGGAGGCTGCGACTCCCGACGAAGAAGTCAAACCTCCAACTCCCGACCGAATGAAGAAGACTTTCTTGATCTGAGAATTGGAAGGTCAAGTACGACGGGACACACTTGGATCGATTTTATTGCACTACTTACTTCTCGATATTCCATGTTCGCCCCGAAACCAACTTATATATTATGTATGTCTGTTCTACTATTAAAACCACGTTGTTCAGAGTACACTAAACCCATGTGGATGCAAACAACTGTCGAGAGTCCCAGTGACTGGT
>JAVCKV010222551.1:0-16120 GCA_032274145.1 Herpochondria borealis | reverse complement strand
CGATGCATTGACCAGCTTATTTACGTGTAACACTATTGCTACTCAACTCACACGTCCACAGGGGACTGAATAATTACAGGAAAATTATATTTATGGCAAGAGAAAATGTACCGAACCTACCTTTTGCAACATCCGTAATTCGCTAATAAATTATATAGAGACCTCTTTCTCCCCTCACAACCTATCCAAACGCTCCTCCAACCACCGCTTATTAAAAGGCTTCGCAGCTTCCACTTCTGCCTTCAACTTCTCCAAAGCCTGTTTCGATTTCTCCACTTTCGTAAATGGTTGTCGATACCGCAATTGACTTGCTTTTTGCGTCAATTTAAATAAACTTTTATACCCTTTCCTACGAAATTCAGAAATGGATTTATCTCGTTGTAAAGCTTGGGCAAAGGACTTACATAAGGCCAGCAACGTTTCCTGTTCTTCAAGGTCATAATAAATTTTCAATAACAATGCTTTCGCGCTCATACTATATCTGGCATCGGTATAGTTAACTTGCAATAATAATTGCATTGCTTTTTTGTATACTCCAGTTGCGTAGTAATATTCTGCTAGGTTATAGGAATAAGCATTTTCTTGCACTTCTGCCATTAGAAAACGACGATATCTTTCTAAGAATTCACGAACCCAATCCACTTCTCCTAAACGCAATCCTGCCGTAACAATGTTCTTGTAATGCCACTCCGGAAGCAGATCTCCAATGAACAGGAGTCTTTTATCTAATTGTATTTGGTACAACTGAAAAGAAGCCCGAAGGAATTCTGATCTACTTTTATTGATTTGGTAAACACAATAGTTCTGAAGATAATTATAGATATTTTGTAATTCCGCTGTCGGAAAAAAGGGAGCGAATTCTTCTGCCGCTTGAAAAGCAGTTTCATAATGCTGCACTTCTTCATTGACAATCATTTGGTAAATGTGGTAGTAGACATTGACCGGAGGTATTTTTAAATAACGCTCCTTATCTTGCTGTACCACTTGTAAAATGGCTTCCAGTAAAATGGAGGAGTAATCGACCCTCACCATTCGGCTACGCACTAACATTTCGCAGGCATCTTTTAATTTTTCCGATAGATAATAAGCATCCAAATGGTGCGCCTTTTGCTGTAGCGCCCCCTTCTCTTTCCCAACGGCCTGTTCTGTATACATCTGATCTGCTTCTCCATCCAACAAAAATCGTTTATGAAAATAAGCACTGTCCCTAACTTCCTGCTCATCCGTATTCATACGCTCCTTGTCCAAATGCTTTAGATGAACGTTGGTTTGTTTTTTCTCCCGCAACTGAGAAAGCAAAAAAATGGATTTAGAAAGAGATGATTTTTGATAAGCTTCCGTATCTAAGAATTCATACAACAGTCTACGGACATAGGTTAGTAAAACGGGAATCTGTGCAGCAGCTTCCGTTTTATCGGGGAAAAGGGCTTTCGCCAATGCAGTGTTTCCACAGCTTTTCTCCTTAAATTGTGGGTAAAGCTCATTCAAGTACAATAAGATTTCCTGCACACCAATGTGCTTATTATGATAAGGAGACAGCGCAAAATCCTTGAAACGGGTCATTTCTTTACGATCCAAAGCCGATAATATGGTGAAAAGGGTATTCATTATTACAATAATATCCAAAAAAATATACTCAACTGTAAACAAAAATAACTGACTATTAAGTAGTTATATGTTTAAATCATCAAATTTAACAAAATAAAATCCAAATATCAAAGCGAAAAGTAGTTTCTAAAAGCGATTTTCTTTCTCACTTTTGTAATGCCACAGAGGTTCAGGTACTTTTAACTAGGAACCTCTAAAGCGGAATGTTTTCAGCATTTTACTAAACGAATTAAATTTTAGCTATATGAACCATCAACGGAAACTTATCAAGAACAGAATTTACTTTAGTTGCCTCTTCCTATTGGCTCTTTTCAATTCTAATTTACTTCAAGCCCAATGTGTTATAGAAAACGTAATCATTGATGCCACGGCTTGTAATGACCTCAATGAATTTGATGTCGTCATTGACTTTGAATGGGCTGGAGGAACAGACTCTGTTGTCGTAGCCGGTAACGGAAATAATTATGGCACTTTTGCAAAAGCAGATTTTCCTATCACCTTAGACTCCCCATTTTTCATTGGAGACAATTCCACTATTTATGAATTCGTCATTTACGATGCTGATTTACAAGCCGATTGCTCTTCCGATGTATTATTAGGTCCGCTTGGTTGTGGACCAGTGCCGCTTTGTCAAATAACAGAACTATCCATCGAAGCTGTTGAGTGCGTTTCTCAAAACGTACAGACCTTAGTCATTGACTTTGAATACAATGATGCCACTAATGATTATTTCGATATATTAGACATCGAAGGAAACTATCTTGCCTTTTTCCTATTGTCTGATTTGCCAGTCACCTGGGATTACAACTATAGCAATTCGACTTTGATTGAAACACTTCAGGTTTGTATAAACGATACGCCTGACTGCTGTGCAGCTGCAGATTTTATTTTGTTGGATTGTCCTCCAGATGGTTGTGCCCTCGGTGATCTACAAATGACTTTCAGCGACTGTGATGACATAGACCACTTTTATGTTACACTTGACTTTGAATACCAGAATACCGCCGATTCTTTTGATCTGGCTTTTGTTCCAGGAGATGCCGTTCTTGAACCATATGCCTATACGGACTTACCCATCCAACTTGGCCCTTTCAGTAATGTTGATTTCCAAACTTTCTCAGCAACTGTTTATGACCAGGACGATGCCGACTGTACAGCTTCGGTTACGGCTTCCTACTTCTGTAACAACGCTTGTGAGATCTTTGAAATGGATGTTCAAGCCGGCAATTGCGATGCTACGGGCGTTTTCCCACTAACCATCAATTTTGAAGCACAGAACCCAAGCAATGACTTTTTCGACCTTTTCATAGATCAGGAGTTTATCGGATTTTTTCCGCTAAGTGCTTTACCTTTCGAATATGATTATTTCTCTGTAAATGACGGTGGGCTCGTTCAGATTTGTATCAATGACAATCCGGATTGCTGTGCGCAAATGGAATTCGAAAATCCTTGTAATAATAACAATTGTGAAATATGGGATATTACAGCAGAAGCAACCGATTGTAATGACATCTGGCTTTTCAATGCCGTAATTAACTTCAACTACGCCAACACCAATAGTACTTTTACAATAGTTGGTAATGGCACTAACTATGGTACTTTTTCTTATACAGACCTACCGATCACTTTAACTGACTTGGCAGCCAATGGAATGGATTATGAATTTATCATTGCTGATACTGACCAAGCAGACTGCGGTGGCTTTACCGTAATAGAAGCACCTTATTGTAGTAACGATTGCCAAATCACGGACTTCATCGCTGAAGGCTGGGACTGTGACGCAGATGGTGGCTTCCTGGTTGATATTGATTTTAATGTCAATAACAATGTCAGTGACTCCTTTCAGTTATTGATTTCTACACCAAGTATGACGGTGCTGCAAACTTATGCTTATAGCGACCTGCACCTAACTATTGGTCCTCTTGCTGCGGATGGCACCACATACCTATTTAGCGTCTGGGATCTAGATGACGAAAGCTGTAGTGCGGGAGGATCTATTGATTCTGAAGATTGCATAAATGGAGGAGATTGCGAGATCAGCAACCTGGATGTTTATCCACTTACCTGTAATCCCGATGGCAGTTATTCTGCATTGATTCTTTTTGATTATGAAAATGTAAGCTCAGATCTCTTTGATGTTTATGGCTCTAATGGCGAGATCATTGGCACTTACAACTATGATGACCTGCCACTCACACTTCCTTCCTTTCCCGCAAGTGGAAATGCAAACGACGCGATCACTGTTTGTAATAATGACAGCGATCAGTGTTGTGTAATCGCAGAATTTGAAGCATTGGATTGTAGCACTTGTGAAATCGTAAATGTACTGTTGAATGAACAAGCTTGTGATCTTGATTTCAACTTCATGGTCAGTCTTGATTTAGAAGTTCAAGGTAATGGAGCTCTCGGATTCCTTGTGCTTGGGAACGGAACCAACTATGGCGCTTTTGACTATACTGATCTTCCTATTGAACTGGGACCTTTTACTGGAGATGCCATCACTACTTATGAATTCATCGTTGTAGACATTGCGAATACCAGCTGTACTGGTTCCTCTACGATTGGTCCTATTGACTGTCAGACTCCGCAACCGATTTGGCCTGGAGATATAAACCTGGATTTCATTTCAAACCACTTTGACCTTTTGAACATTGGTCTTGCTTATGGTGAAATGGGAGCGGAACGAACCGTATCAGATATAGACTGGATGAGCTTCGAAGGTGAAGACTGGGCAGGTGCTTTCGCAAATGGGGTCAATTGGAAACATGCAGATTGCAATGGCGATGGCGAAATTAATAACATTGATATTACAGCGATAGAAAGCAATTACGATGAAACACATGGAACGGTCCTCCCCTACCAAGAAATTGATATTGTGCCTGGCTCTCCCTACTTTTTTATCGACCTACCAGACTTTGATGAAGTCACTTTAGGAGAAGCTTTTGTAGCTCCAATTATCTTAGGAGACCAAGATACTCCTGTTGATCAAATATACAGTATTGCTTTCACGATAGAATACGATCCTACTATGATGGATGAAGCTGGTGTCTATGTTGAAACGGGTAGCAGTTGGTTGGGTGAGCAAAATACTCAATTGATCAGCATTGATAAAAGCTTCGCCGACGAAGGGATCATAGAGGTTGCCATTACTAGAACGAATCACGAGGACACTGCCGGTTTTGGTACGATCTCCTATTTCATCGGTATCATAGATGATATAGCAGGGAAGTCTGAACTAGCAGTAGAAATCACCAATGTGGTGGCGATCACTTATGAGGAAGCTAGAATCAGTTTGGAAACTCCGACTGCAATTATTGATTTGACCACTAGCCTAAAAGAGACTCTTGACAAATCTGTCACAATATTCCCTAATCCTGCACAAGAAACATTAAACGTTCTAACCACTGGCTTAGAAACACCAACACAAATCAAAGTTTACAATACACTAGGACAGCTAATTGAACAGATAGATTCTCCTATGGCAAAAACACAGTTAGATTTAAACAACTGGACTCCAGGTGTTTACTTTCTTGACATTCAGTTTGAGGAAGGGACTGTGAATAGAAAAATAGAGGTATTAAAATAATTCTTCACCTTTTAAAAGGCCAGATGCTTAGCTTAAGTATTTGGCCTTTTTTGTATTATTTTGTGGTGAATGTCAATAAACAAATGGTCAATGGCAGTAATCAGGGGATTTATAAAAAATATTTTATGATACATTTTCGAGGTACAAAAAGACTCTATTTATCAAAATAACAATACTATTTAAAGGTAAAAAGCATCAATAAGTAATTTTCATATTCAATAAAACATTAATATTTCATGTCACAAAACTGCATACCAACAGTGCATTAATTTTGTAGAGTTAAATATTCCCCATATCATTGCATTAGAAATAACAACAATAAGACATATTTATATTTTAAAGAATAGTCAAGTTGTCATTTCCCTCCCAAAACCCACCACAATTGTTCCTTTTTAGAGGAGCAAATAATTATTCGTTTATTTACATAGCAACGAAAAATTCAATCTCGATTTCGAAATAAATCGAGAAATTACTTTTTGTTTAATATTGAGCGCATATTGTTATAAATAGTATGGCCCCAGTCTGGCCCTATTACTTACGAAGAAAAGTGTTTCATTTTCTATATGATTGAATTGAGCTGTATTGAATCTCTATTTGATCAGGCGTATGGGTACGCCGTGTGTTTCTTATGAGGTCTTCTTTTTCCACCCCTGGAAAATCACAAGCGATGTGCTAGGGAATAATTTACTACACAACAAACAAGTTCCCATTAGATATTAACCTCAGTCTAGTGGGACTTTTTATTTTATCAACCTTCTACTTCACAATTCTCTTTGGTCGAACTAACCATAACGGGAGGAGTTTTCTTCTCTGCTTCTATTTCTTTCTTTTGCATCGGCTCGTAGCTATTTAAAGACTTGTATACAACAGAGTGCACACGCTGACGTATTTTTTTCCGCATCAACTTATTATTTTTATAATTGGGATAAATACGATTGGTCAAAAAGATATAAATCAATTCATTTTCCTTATCTACCCAAGCGCAGGTCCCCGTAAATCCTTTATGCCCATAAGTACCATTTGGCGCACGAAGGGAGCAACTTCCTGTCCCTTTTTTACCCTTTACCTCAAAGCCCAAACCACGGCTTCCACTAACCTTTTTGGTAAATAAATCGACGGTTGAGGGTTTCAAATATTGATCCCCTCCATAACTACCTTTATTAAGTAGCATTTGAAAAAGAACGGCCATATCAGATGCTGTAGAGAATACACCCGCGTTGCCTGCTACTCCTCCAAGTAATGCGGCAGTCTCATCATGAACATAGCCTTGAACCTGTTCCTTACGCCATTTTTCATCAAAGGCTGTAGGCGCAATATCGGATTTAGAAAAACTTCTTATAGGGTTAAATCCGGTACGAGTCAGGTTCAATGGTTTATAGAATTTTTTATCCAGATATTTATCTAAGGTACTATTGGTCTGTTTTTCAATGGCACGTTGTAGCAGAATAAAATTTAGGTCAGAATACAAATAGCGTTTTCTTCTTTTGCGCTTAACCTCATAGGATGCATTCCAAATAGTATCCATATGGTGGTAATTCATATAAAGAGAATCTCCGATACGTAAATTGTAATCTCCTTGTTGAGTATAACAAAAATAATCATTGCAACCATTTACAAAAGTATCTCTATTGTTCAAATATTTTGTGATGGGAACATAAGATTGTAGGCCCGTACGATGGGTCAAAAACTCCTTGACCGTTATGCCTTTCAACTTAGACTTATCGAGTCCTAGAAGGCCAGAAAGGCTTTGATTCAGCTTAAAGCGCCCATCTTCATAGGCTTTCATAGTCGCTAGGGTTGTAGCTGCTACCTTTGTAACAGAGGCAATATCGTAGAGGTGATTACTTCGGACAGGACGTTGTTTCTCGTAAGTAAAATGACCAAAGGATTTATCATAAATGACCATCCCCTCCTTCACTATTAAGATCTGGCAACCGGGCATGGCCTTCGCCCGAATCGCATCATAAATAATGGCATCAATAGCTACCAACTTATGTGGTGCGATACCTACTTGCTGCGGCATTCCATACTGGAGTCGAGTAATCGGATTGGAAAAACCTTGCCCTTGCTCTAAGCATTCCGAAAGAGCTAATGGCAATTTCCCCTTGGCCTGTAGGCCACCAAAAAGCAATTGAGCGACCTGCGCCTGGGTCGTTCCGTTGAATTCATAGGCTTGAACCATGGTTACCTTTTCTGAAAAGAAGCGAAGGTTAAAGGGGCTACCGAAATTGACCAATACCACCTTAGTCGTTTTACTCAACTCATTTATAGAAGTAATAAAAGCATCATCCCGAGCCTTCTCTAACAATACATTTGCTAATGTCAGTATAATCGTTTTATTTTTCAATGATTTATCATTCAATGGCTTCCATCCGCCATCTTCCTTTCTAGCCAATTCCCTGTATACACTTAAGTTCGCATATTTTCGAAAGGTTTTTTCAAAAACGCGCATGGAAGGATCACCCAATGCAATCAGCTTAAAATATTGCTTATTCAGTTGAGTAAATGGAACGATAGAATCCATATTATTAGCAAGTGTCAGTGCTGATTCATAAAGTTCGTAAATAGGATATACATGATTTTCTTTGGCGAAAATATTGGCAATTATTTCTTCTTCTTCCTTCTCTTCTTCTAAGGATTTAGGACTCCTTTCATCAAGTTCGAGCCAGGTCTTTGCCCGTAGTACTTTACGAACTTTTACATTAAGCTGTTCTACACTTAGGAAACCTTCATTCACTGCTTTCCGAATACTGGTTACCGTTTTCCGGAGTTGCCCATTCACTAGTAAAACATCCACTCCGCCATGTAATAGATCCAGCGCAGTAGTCATGGAATCAACTTGAGCAAAAATTAGCCCATCGAAAGAAGCATGCTCTTGTAAGTATTCTGTTAGAAAACCATAAGGATAAAAACGATTGGTATCTGCACGAAGAATTGCATTGTCAATTCTCAAACCTGATAATCCATTTTGACTTAGATTGAAATATCGATTCATCAGACTGTCTCTCTCTGCCTTCGCGGACTCATCTGTTTCGGCTGCGAAGTACAAGTCCCGAAAAGGGCCAGCTATGGACAGCACCTTTTCTTTCTGCAATTCATGCATAGTCGAATAAGAACGAAAGAGTTGTTCTTCCAAGTTGTTCTCAAGAGCATAAGGATCAAAAGAGATCTGAGAAGTATCAGTAAATTGAAGAGCCGGAGCCAAACTAAAATGAACATTTAATGCTTTACATTGCTCAACATACTGTGCCAATAGAACATCTTTCTTCTGTCGAGATGGGATGGCTGAAATAGTCGCCGGTAAGGGATAATCAACAACATCTGTAAATTGGTTGTTAAGTGCTACGGTCTGCGCTGTCCCCATGAGCAAAGGAATTCGGGCAATACTTTGTAAGCTATCTCTTATACTGCTATAGCTAGACAAAGAAATCCCTTCAGGCATCCAACCGCCAATATGCAAATTCCAAACCCAGTTGGCCAATGTATCTCTATCCACCTCTTCTGTTGTTTTCAAAATCAGCAACTGTCCAATTTTCTCATCCAAGGTCATTTCCAACAACATAGAGTCTGCCCAGACCGTCTCCTCCTGAAGGAAAGGCGCATAGATTTGTTCAAAGTTCTTCTCTTGGCGGTGGCAAGAACAGATCACAAGCAGCAATGTAAGAAAGGGCCAAAATTGACGCATGGGTTATTTTAAACAATATTTATTTGGCAATTAGAAACTAATCTCCAATCTAATAGACGTATTACAACGAAACTTTGTTGGGTTTTCAGATAAATGGTTCCGGTTTTAACCGAAAAAAAATGCTTTTAAAAGAATAATGTAAAATTATCACCGAATCCTAAAGATAATATCTTTATTAAATATGTTAAAGATCTATGTCTATGACTTTTCTTTTTGACCTAAGTCACAACCGGCAAGGCTGCAAATGAAAATTAAAACCAAGAACCAAGATACGGGGCACTGTACTTTCACCGGAAACCTTCCCTCCATAAGTTAGGAATAAGCTTTTAGTAAAAGCTTATAGCTCTAATGCAAATAGCTCCCAATTTACCAATTAACGAACACCCAGCATCTTTTTATACCAAGCCTTCATTTGCTCCTGCGAGCAGCCCAGCCGATACATATTGAATACGGTGAAGTTCGCAAGTTGTACTTTCAAATAGCTATTATCATCATATTTCCTTGCTGAAACCAGTACATCTTTTGGGATAATTTTGAAAGTGTAATTTTTACGCGCCCTTGAGATAAGATCGTATTCTTCCATGATAAGGTAAGACTCATCGTAGCCATTAAGTTCTCTGAATAATTCACGGGTAATAAAGAGAGTTTGATCTCCTCCCCTACACCACATTTTGTCAAAACGAGTAAAGTAAGAGTTCAACTTTAACAATATGCGCTCGGAATCAAATAAAAAGCGAAAGCACCCGATTGGGAATCCACTTTCTACTGCGGTAATAACGTCCATAACATAGCTCTTCGGCGGTAGGCTATCCGCATGAATGAAATACAAAACATCTCCAGTTGCCTGCTCTGCTCCAAAGTTCATTTGTACTGCTCTTCCGCAACAGGGTGCTTCTTTTACCGTAGCGCCTGCTGTGGCTGCAATTTCGCGGGTACCATCTGTACTCCCTCCATCTATTAACAATATTTCTACAACTCGATCATCCCTGTTGGATTGTAAGCGTTTTAATAGATTACCTATATTTTCAGCTTCATTGAGGGTTATGATTATTATAGAAAGCGTAGTATTCAAATTTATTTATATTTAACTGTTTGCTATTAACTTTTAAATTCCACTATCGTTTTATATCATAGTCTTCTGACGGAACAGTTACTTAATACTTCTTAAAATGCCTCCCCAAAGGTAAGATAGAACCCTACCTTATCCTCTCCTACCCCAATATCCAAACGCAAATTCAACTTCTCTTTTTCATCCAACATAAAACGAATACCGCCGCCATAGTTAAAGTGTAAGCCATCAAGGCTCAGGGCTCCTACTTTGTCTCCCACTCTGCCCGTCCCTGCAAATACGACTGCACCCATTCGCCAAAATAGTGGAATTCTGTATTCTCCTTGAAGAATAAGCATCTGCTTGTCTCGAAAGCGACCTTCAATGTAACCTCTCATTCTTTTAGTTCCTCCCAGCAGTGCCATTTGATTAAAAGGAACGGCTCCAAAGGTAAATTCACTGTAGAAGTTTAGCGCCAGTGTCTGCTTCCATTTATTGCTAAAATAAGCGCTTGCATCTAAGGTGTATTTTGTAAAAGAGAAATCAGAACCTAGTTTTTTTGAGTTATTAAATAACACTAGTTCTGCATAGCTTCCTTTTGAAGGAGAAAAAATATTATCTCGGCTATCGTAATTGAAGACCAGACCAAGTCCAGACAATAAGCCACCAACAGCTCCGGTAACCTCCGTTGATTCTAAAAGCCCATCTTCTTGGGTATCCGTTATATTAAAATTATCCATCCAATAGCGAAGGCCACCATACAATTTTGGACGAATCAAATATAAGGCATTTATCCGAACTCGTGGATAAAGTGCTTCGTAATTTTCCAGTTCATTTTCCAGCTCATTCCCGACGCCAAAATAGGGGTATGTATAGCGGTAGTAGCCAAATTCGCCATAGAGTTTGTATTGTTCTTTCTTAAAGAAAAGCTGATAATTTAGATAGCTGAGTATTTGTTTTTTTAAGGTATAAGCGCCTCCTCCCAAAATTTGAGAAGGACGGCTTTCTGGCGATTCGCCTTTGAAACGGAAGGAGAGGTTTCCGGCTGCGCCAAAGATCCAATTGGTTTCCGGAGTAAAGGCAACTATGGGAAGTACGATGAGCTTGTAGTTTTTTTGTTTGCTACTGTCTGCTTCGGAGACTTGGCATTCCGTAGCTGCAAGGTTTGTATTGCAACAAAACAAGAGAATAGTAAGCAGCCTAATTATTTTCATCATTTCGTTTAGAAAGCGATTATTATTATAATTATTTAAAGAGACTTTAAGATATGAAGAAAAAGTAAGTTACAATATCATTTAACAGACATGATGCAAACCTTTATTTATCATTTATTCAGGGATGAAAAAACATTTTGAGAAAGAGGTAGGTTCCTCGGCTCGTACCTCGCTCGAAATATAAAGAGAGGAGAGACTCGTCTTCCCTCGACTCGCTCCTACCTCGCTCGCTCGCTCGGGATGACAGATTTAAGCTTAACAAGCTTTGAGAAACCCGTGGAGAAGGTTTTAGAGTCGCAAGGTTTCTGAAAGCCTTTCGTCTAAGGCTCTACAGGCTTTCAGAACTTTTGCTTTACTCCTTTCATCCCGCGAAGTTCCGAAAGCTCAGACCAGAAGACTAAGTTGACGACATTCGGCTTTATAAGACCACCGGCTGAATGCCAGTCAAAAAATTGTAGCGAATCATCCCTTAAATTTCTGTTACTTTTCCCCGTCCTACCATTATATATACGAAAACGGTCTTTATGGCAAAAAGATTTCTTCTTTACCACCCAAGTTGCCTCTCAGATATCAGAACAACTTAGGGTGGTAAGATTTGAAAATCAAAGAACTATAAAGCAAAGGAATGCAGCATGATTGGCTATCAAATTTACGAGCTTAAATCGAAAATCTAATCATGCATTATCCCTAATACTCACGAAAAATACGTTATTTATGCTGTCCAACTTACAATTAAGTCGTACCATTAGGGAAGAAAAAGTAACAATAATGGATGTACCGCACAAGGCTGTTTCTAATGAAGCGATGCTTACTGAATGGAAAATGATTCAGCAAGCCCAATTAGACCCTACCCGTTTTCGACCTTTATACGACAAGTATTACGAGGCCATTTTCCGTTTTATCTATCAACGTATTGGAGCTCAAGCCCCTGCTGCTGATGTTTGCTCGCAGGTATTTCTCAAAGCTATGCAAAAGCTGAGCAAGTATCAATTTAAAGGCGTTCCCTTTTCTGCTTGGCTCTACCGAATAGCAAGCAATGAGGTTGCACAGCATTTTAGAGACAATAAAAAGAGTAGAACCGTTTGTGTAGATGATGTACATTTGAACGACATCATCGACGAAGTAAGCGAACAACCAAATGAACAATTGACCCGAAATCTACTAAGCTGCCTTGATAATCTTAAGCCACTAGATCTTCAGCTTATCGAACTTCGATTTTTTGAAAAAAGACCCTTTAAAGAAATTGCCAATATTCTAGACATCACAGAGAGCAATGCGAAAGTAAAGACTTATCGTATTCTCGAAAGGTTGAAAAAGAAACTTGTTAAGTTGCCTCTTGATCCTCCTTCGGGAGAACAGGCCATTCGATAAGCACCTTAACAAAACACTTTTTACTTCTGACAATTGCCATAAAAGACCCATTTACGAACCAAAAAAAGCGATTTATTTCGCTAAAACTTCCATGTTATGAAAAAGAAAAATTACAATTGGAATCTTAATCCCGAACAACCATCTAAAGCGCAGATCGACGCGCATAAAGATTTTGACTCGGTCCTAAACGCGTTCAATGAAAGCGCGCCAAAAACACCCCATAAAGCCCCAACCATTCGCCGGATGTATTATCTAGCGGGAGCAGTTGCCGCAGCTCTTGTAGGTTTGTTTTTCTTCTTTGGCCTCAACAATGGCGATAAAGAAAACAATACCATTACAAACTTCAAAGAATTTGCTGCTACAATGCCTTACGTAAATCCGCCTTTGGGCGAAGCAGCTGCAGCACAGTTTGTCAGCAAAAGTATTTCTGCCAATGAAGGTGGCGTTTTTGAATTTGAAAATGGTTCAAAACTCACCGTACCTCCGGCTGCTTTCACTTATGGGCAGGGAGGTGTTGTACAAGGCGAGGTTCAAATTCGCTTCCGCGAATACCACGACTTTGTAGACTTCTTCCTTTCTGGCATCCCAATGGAATATGATTCTTCGGGGGTTCAGTACAACCTTGAATCGGCTGGTATGGTAGAGATCATCGCGGAGCAGGATGGTAAGCGTTTGAATATGGCACCGGGGAAATCTATTGATGTAGAGTTGGTTTCTTCTGTGCAATTGGAGGACGGGAAAATACCAAGTTTCAATATTTACTACTTGGATACGTTGCAACGAAACTGGGTCTATGAAGGTGTTGACAAAATCAAACGTATTGATGAAGAGGAGACTTCTGCTTCAGCGTTGTTGTCTGAGGAAGAGGAAATAGATGCGGAATTAACAACCGAATTAGCTAAGATTGAAACTAAGCAAAAGCAGCAATTAGCCGCTATTGAAAAAAGTTTACCGGTATTGATTGAGCCAAACAAACCACAACGTGCAAATGGTAGTCAGCAAGTTTTCGGTTTTAACTTTGAAGAAGACGATATTGATTACGGAACAAAAGTGCCTGGTAGCAATGAAGAAATTCTAAGATTGGCAGATGAACAAATCCGTAGCCTTCGCCGACAATATGCCAATACCATGTGGCAGTTTTCGCCTAATAATACTACCGAAAATAAATCAGCTGTTAGCCAAAATTCCTGGGATGATATGTCCTTGAAATTCATCGGAGGTCAGGATTACGAGATGACACTTATCGGTGGAGACAATAGTATTTCCTTTCTTGTAAACCCAGTGTTAACGGGTAGAGATTATGATAATGCATTAGAGGAATTCAATAGCAAGTTTTCTGAATATACGAAGGATTTGAATGAGCGAAAGTCATTTATGAATGAAAAGTTAGCAGAGTTTAAAGCGATTGCGGAAGAAGATGCGCGAATTGCTCAATTGGCTCACGAAGATAAAATGACCGCCTACCTTGAAAAGGGCTTGAATCACCGAGCGACGGATGAATTATTAAAGGCAAAAATTGTAAATAGCTTCAGAGCTACCAGTTTGGGAACTTGGAATTGTGATCGTCCAATCCCTCCTTCAACCTTTGCAGTGAAAGGTAACTTTAAGGGATCAGATAATACGGATTATCACCAAAACATTGCCTATCTGGTAAACAAGGATCGTAACACCGTGTCTCGTTTCTACACTAAAAAAGGTGCTCGCTTAGATATCAATATCGGTACGGAGAATCTACTATGGTTGGTAACTAATGATAACAAAATAGCGATTCATCCGCCAGAAGATTTCAAACAATTGAAGGGGAAGAATACTTCTTCTAATACCCGCTTCGATCATACCTTTGTGATGAACCTGGTCGATAAGCCGGTAGCCACGGAGGAAGATATTAGAAAAATCTTGGATTTCTGAGTAGAATTAATTAGCTTAGCAAAAGTGTCTACCGACTCTGGTAGATTATAGTAAGTTTCCTTTCTCTCGACGTTCCTGCGCTTATGGTGCAGGAGCGTTTTTTTTGTGGAAAAAGGAGGTATAAATAGGAACTATGCATTAAATTGAGTTGTTCTCTGCTATCCGTTATATCGAATCAAAATAGAATATATGAAAATGACCTTTTTATTAATCCTCATTACTTCAATTATAATGAGCTGCACTAACAAATCAACTAAAATCGATTTACCCAACCATCAATCAAAAGAAATTATCTTAGACTTCAATGTGGAATATTTAGACATGCGAGATAGTCAATTTTCAAAATATTTAGAAAACGATTCAAAATATTACGGTAAACAAATTGAATTAACTTCAAAACAAAAGGGTGATACCTTAATTGTAAAATTCCTTAGGCTAGGGGGAAATACAAAAATTGATCGCGTAACAACTAGCCAAGATCAAAAATCAATAAACATAGAAACCTTTGAATCTAGCTATCTAAAGGAACTATCATTAAGAAAAATCGAATACAGGATACTAAACAAGGAATTCTACAAACTTGGAACTATCTCCTTTAAATCAACAGAGAATAAATAAGATGGTGTAGCACTTTACATAAAACAATCGAAAACGTAACTTTCCTAAACAAATATCCTAACAACAAAAATGGATTTAGAAAAACTAAAATACAGTAAAGAGTGGCTAGAATACAACTTCGTTTCAGAAGAGCAACTCATCAATCAAAACTTAGATTTTGAAAACGGAGAAGACAAAAACACTGAGCACTTCAGATACAAATCATTCTTAAATTGGATAAGCGACAACACTGAATTTACAGATAATCAAATCCAACAATTCATCCATCTAATCGACCTTGATGATGATCAAGTAATGGCAAGTGCCGCTGTTTGTGATTTATATACTTCCCCTAAAGTAAATGCTAATCAAAAAGAAATCATAAGAACGAAATTAATTAGCTTCGGAGCTTGGGCCGTTAAACTCGTAGAGAAACACGAAGCTAAATACAAAGAATCATTCAATGAAAAATTTTGTGATTTCTTAGAATTCCACTTATGTGATACCTTTAGAAAGTCCGAAGACAAATCGATTAGAAGACTTTGGTGCGACGGCGTAGTTTGTGCTCACTTTTCAAGAAAGCATGTAAACGACAATCGTAAAATCACAACAATAGCATATATAGGTGAAGGTGGTGGAATAGAATGTCAAATGACAATAGAATTTGGTAAATATTCTTTAAGACGATACGCTAGAAGAACGGAGATGATAGACTGTATCCCTAGCTCAGACAGTATGGATTGGCTTGATCTGGATGTTTCAAAGAAGAAGATATTAATACGACTGAGATAAGGTATTGGATGAAAAAATCGGCAGACAAATGTAATTTCGATATAAATAAAAAGCAATGAAAACCAACTACCTCAGCCTTACCTCCCTCCTTCTATTATTCCTCTCCTCCTGCCACTCCGGAATAAACATTCCCAAAGAAGACATTTGACTTCAAAGACTAGCAAATGAGAATCAAAAGGAATTCAAATCCCGAAGCGGATAAAATGCAGTAGCATTTACCGAGCGACCGCATGAGCGAACGTAAATAAACGCGAGTGGGTAAAACTTTGTGCCCTTTGTTATTTTATAAAAAAAATAGCCTGAGCAAAACT
>JAVCKV010222440.1:0-16120 GCA_032274145.1 Herpochondria borealis | reverse complement strand
CCGGTAACCCTGACACGGCTGCAACCGCAAACATATACCCATGATGAGTATTGTCGTGGCAATGTGTGATGGGGGCCCTGAACAAGATAGGGAGCCGCAAATCCACCCAGCTTTCCAATGGCATTGGACGTGGAATGACCAGTCGTTCAAGTCTCGGTCGGAAGCACTTCTGCCGTTCCCACCCACTTGGTGCATGACAGGCCCTGCAATCGAGTTCGGCCCACTCGATCAATTAGGAGTACCGTCGGCAAACACCAATGCAGCTGCTAGAATGTTTCCATAATACATGAACGAACTGGTGCTCCATAGTATCCACAGTAGTATTGTGATTTTGCGCCATCTTGGTGAAAAGACGTCGCACACACTCGCTTCCTTGTGGTGTAGATTCTCTTCTTGCAAGACTGTTCCTTCTGGAAAGACTTGATTGACATTCTTGCCATTGGTCACGGCGGCTTGTTTCACAATCTCCAACGCTCGCATGGGCTGTCCGATCGTCACGAGCCATCGTGGTGACTCGGGCACCAGCCAGCTGCCCAACACGGCACTTAGCAGACAGGGTACGGAGCAGAGTGCCACAAAATACCTCCACGCCCCCACCGTTTGCCCCTCGGCAATGGTAAGACTGGCAAAGACTGGCACGAACAGTGTTCCGGCTGTCCAAAAGTACTCAATGTACAGCAAGTGCTTGCCACGTGCATCTTGGGCCAATACTTCACTGAGAATATCAAAGGGAATGGTCAATCCACCCACCCCAAAGCCCACCATGACTCGTGTCGCGCAGAGGGCGTAAAAGTTGGAACACACCGACGTGACCAAACCAAAGACGGATATTATCGTTGCGGCTAGAATGAAAACGGGGCGTCTCCCCAAACGATCACCGAGATAACCCAAGACGCAGGTTCCTACCAAGGCTCCGACAAAGACGACCGATGTTAATAGGGCCGTTTCTTCACTGCTCAAGCCCCATTCAACCTGTAACACTACTCCCAAGAAGCTGAGCAACAAGACCTCCATGGCGTCTGATGCAAAGCAGAGACCAGTCGCAAGCAGGACTTGACGTTGAAATCGACCATAGCCAATGCGGTCGATGGCTTGATCAACCGTCAGAACCAACATGGTCTCGTCATGTGGTGCTTCTCCATTGGTTGTCTCTTCTTGTTGCTGTAGCTCAACGGTGGAGCCATTTGACTCTGAGTTTTGATGCGAGGGGGTAGTCTCGCTGAGCTCAAGCTTTCCAAATCCTATTGATCCACCAGTCTCTAGAGACTTGGGGTCGTTGTATACCATGGTTTGATAAGTTGGAAACAGGGGATTGATTGACATCACCGTAGAGATGCGATGGTCATATGTTTGTTGCGTGACGCACGGATCTGTGGTTTCTTTTTTCGGAGAAATCTGGGGTCAGTTTATTTAGCCATTCAAATCCAAGAGTAGTGCGCCCCGAGCGACCTACGGTAACTAGCAGGTTGTATGTGCACCGAAAACCCAACAAGAAGACAGAAGGGAAGAAAAGTGGTGACCTCCGAGCGACCTACAGTTACTACCAGGTCGAACGACTAGCATGGGTGCACCGGAATCCAACAAGAATACAAGCGTTGGTCCTGCTGGAGAAGACGAGACAGAGGTAGAATCTACAGAGCAATCTCATCCACAGTCATTCTTTGGATCAAAGAGTTAGCTCTGCAGCTGTCACCATTACCTGGTTCCTCATCCCTACTAGGTAAGTACCGATGTATGGCTGTCACGCGTGTTTGTACCACCTGTTCTGGAGGGCACAGCTCAGCATGCGCAATTGAAGAATTATCCACCTCCAGGCTTCCCGAAATAAGATCGCGCGGCTAACTTACTGTTGGCGTCGGTGTTGTTCAATCTCGAAAGCAAATCGAAACTCTGCAAGCTCCCTATGCTCCTACATTTCCTACTGTATGCGGTAGCATGCATGTACTGTAATATACGCCTCCATACCAGCCTCATCCGTCTCGATGTGGCTGATGCGCAACTCTATTCCGTAATGGCATCTTCCTGCAATCTTCCGTAGCTTTCTGCACCTCCGCTGCGATCTTTTGGATAAAAAATGCTAGCTAATCTATCAAAACAGACATGTGCGACCAAAGCCCTCCGCCAGAATTCATTGATATTTACTGAACAACACCCACCAGCACTGGCGTACTGTATGCATATAGTCGGTGATGCGTCTAGTCTTTCTTCAACGCTGAGAATATAGGTCGCCCGGCTTTCTTGACTCCTGGACTTGTATGCTAAATAAACTAAAGTAGCAATCAATAACGCGTCACGGCGAGTTAGTTGCAAGCACACACAACAGTCCTTGGCATGATCACACTTTATTGCAATCGTTACAATAGCTTACCATGCCCAAACCAGACAATCAGCAACGAGAGGACACGTTCGAAAGGTTTTTGGGTTGGGTATTCGTGCCTGGAGAATACGATGTCGTGTGTAGGAGGGGGCCAATTGCTGCGTACGCGAGCAACAATCTGTTTCTTCGTCATCTAGTGGGGCAGCACCTGCTCGAGTATCGAAAGAGTCGCGACAGCGCCGAGAAATCTTTCGTCATTATGGCGGTGGTCAAGCTGGTGCAAGAACGAGGATCCTTCGTGCGGTATTGTAAAAGGCGCAAGTGTTGGTTTGAGATTGGGGATGCGAGAGCCCGTCTCAAGGTAAGTCAAGCCTTTCGAGAAGCACTGCTGGGAGAAGCGTCGAGCTCTGGTAACAGCAACGACGGTGTAGCTGTACCTGTCAACAACTGCAATGTCAAGAATGCTACTACTAATCGAGTTCCTCAGAGTCTGGATAAGGTGGGCTGTCGAGCCTCTCGGGAAGCACTGGCAACGGAGTTGCCGAGCTCTGATGGGAGAACTAACGCCAGAGAAGAGCACGCCGCTATCAACAACAACACCAATATAGAAGCTCTGCCTATTCGAGCACCTCAGAGTCGTAATCGCCTGAGTTCTTCCATCGAGAGAGAAACACCCTCGTCTGGTGCGATGGCGCTGTCGAATAACAACAACACGCTAAGCACACCAAAGGAGAAGGTACAAACACGCCAAGGCAGACCGCACATCAAGACTACTTGGGAGGAGATCACTGATAACGAGGGAAGAACAACGACAACCGTAAGGACAACCACGACGGTGACAAGGACGGAGACCATTGCAGTCACAACAGTCACAACGAGAACAAGGCACGATGATCTGGAAGCAAAGGACCAACAAGTAAAAAAATAGTGATCCTCCGAAAGGCTCGAGGAAGATTCTGCGTACATGCTTAGTGAACGATGCTATAGGCCTGAATGCTCTTTGCTTCTGATGTGGTAGTCCGCACCGTCTAATAATAGTCGAGGGAGGCTTTTCCAAGCTAAGTGCTCCTCAGAACAGACTCTCGAAGGGCGATCAACTGTGTGGTACCACTCCTCATTTTAGTCTGCCAGAACTCGCCCCTAGACAATGTTGAAGAATGCAGCCTGATGGGCAAGAAATCAAAAGCTCGCGTGGTTGCGAGTCGTGGATGTGGCGTTGGTGGACGTGACACGAACTTCCGCAATGGCCGTGACAGAAACGAGTGGAACTATACCTCTGCGAGCGCTTGGTCGAAGGGACGGCTTCGCAAGACGTTTACAGGTATGCATTTCCCCGTGCGCATTGATACACACTATCTGTAGCGAGGGAGGCGTGTATCTGCTGGCGCTCGATGCAACAGCTTCACCGCGACGGTCTCGGATTGCTCTTGACTCATTATAACTTATAAATGGAGTTCTCTAGGGTCGTTGGCAAATATGTGGAGACTTTCTAGGGCGGAGATCTATCTCATTGCATGTAAAATGTGAGCACCTTGCTGCTGTTGCACGTTATTCTGTCGGTATCCAGATGCCAATCAATCTGTTGCATGCATTTACACTTTATTCACTCCTGAATAAACACATAGCAGCTAGTCGACTCTCCACACGACTCGTCACAACTCTCTAGCCTCGCCTCTACAGTACTACTGGAGTAGTACTTAGCCAGTAATAGAGCATCCCACAACCGAGAACCACAGATGCATTGCTGCTGTGTCTGCGTGACGCAGAAACGCCCAGAGCTTGCACCCGCACTACAAGAAGCGAGGGCAATGCATCGTTTGTACTTTTTTGTCGGGCAATGTTGAGTGTCGCCCGCTCTTTGGATGAATTTGGGGTTCGGATCTTTCCTCTCTTTATTGCCTCTGTGGACTCGAAAAAGACGGCAATAGAGTGGATGAAACATGTGCGAAAGAGATCACAAGAGTCACCCCTTGCTAGAGGAGTTGGGTCGCCACAGCTACTCAACAACGTCCATTTTATGATGTAGATGGCCACAAGAAAAGGGGCGGGTCGAGAGATGTCCTCGGGTGGACTTCAACGCTTATGAGTGGCTGGCTCAGCAACGAATGACGTAAACCTCGGTCCAAGCGAGTTTCCGGTGCGACATTGCAAAACTGCCCATGGAGACTGTAGGTGCATCACCTTTCGCAAAACACCACATCATGATCAACCGGTACGACCAGGACCTCTACCGGTCATATCCTCGCACGTAGTATGTACCCAGTAGTGAGGCAAGTGTCTCATTGTGCTGGGCAAGCGTGTGGTGGTGGTGATGCTCCGTATACGCTGTCAGTCCGCTCAGACACGTGCTTGAAGTCTTGACCACATGGAAGACTGCACAGCACTTATAGCTAAATATATCGCGAGTGGTGGTCAATCTGGATACTCCATCTCACATATTGAAAACAAGCAGAAAGCCAATCATCATCATCAACAACAGCTGTCCCGACCAATATGAAGACAGGGATGGAGACCTCAAAGTCTTTAGAATTTGGTGGTTACCACCGTATCACTGCTCTTCCCACGGAGAGAGAGAGAGATGCACTGTGCGTTTGTCATTCGGCGCTTTTGGTTCAGTTACGAGGAGTTGATTTATGATGAGCAAGGAGAGTATTCGTCATTCGATTTTTGAATGGGCTCCTAGAAGCACCTGCATCTGTGATAAGGAGAGAGTTATGTACTTGTACAAACTAATACATGTGCCTCGCAGAGTATGTAGTTCTGTCGCCAACCTACTGGTTACCTCCAAGAATCACGAGTCTCCAAGAACATCAAGTGGCGTCAAGTACGTATGCTAGTAAATTATCGAACAGCGCGCTGGTGTTCTTGCGATGAGATTCAGAACTAAGACAGATACTTTTCAGCACTAAAAGACATATAGTTTACCAGATGCTATGTGGGCTACTGCATTCTTGGGACAAACCAAGCCACTAAAAGTGCCGGAAGGAGGTGACGTGCCTATCAAGACAAGCTGTTTTTCAAGTTCGGGCATCTGGAGATCTTGTGAATAAAACCAAAACCACGTGTCCAAAAACTAAGCCGTCGTCTCATATCTTACTACAAGTACCAAGATACAATCTGGAAATCCCAACCACACAAAATTCATTTGCAATCCTAACGACAGGAAAGTTCAACATGTTTCTCATGAAGGTGAAATCTGTTACACTTCTCGCCTGGTTTCTGGTCGCCGGCGTGACCAATGCTGCTGTATCTCGCGGCGAGCAGCATGTGGATCAAAGTTCCGAAGGTGGCATCCGCGGCCTTAAGAAGAAGGGCGGCAGCAGCAGCAAGAGCAGCAAGAGCAAGAACAAGGGTAATGGTAAGAAGCTAACTGCCTCTCCAAAGGATGTCGCTATTTTTGCCCAGCTTGAGGTGGCACTTGGCTTGTTGGAGGAAAAGGATGTTGTCGTCGTCGAGTACCTCGACCTATTCGACGAAGTCGCTTTGAAAGACGCGCAGGACAATGGACGTCCTGAGGTGATTGTTCCAAACTCTTTCATTGACTTTGTCTACTCCAAGCCATCCGTCGACACCGTCACCGGGTTGGTCACCATTCACGCCTTCACTCAAGCCAACGACACTGATTCCGAAGTTTGGATCAAAATGAAGAGCTTGGGAGGTCTCAATTACGACCTTCCGAACGATTTCCCTGTCGATGGTGAGTTTGTCACTGCCGCGGATATCAATCCAAAGCTGCTCAAAGCCCTTGGCTACAAGAAGAAATCTACGAAGCGTTTGGACTTCCAAAACATCACAATTGTGGGCGGACCTGACTTTTTGAGAACCCCTGTGGACTTCGGTTCTTCCGACGACGGCACAGTTGTTCTTCCCACACTGACCACTTCCTTGGAGGTTCCTGAGCAGTTCGCTCGCTTCCGTGGACACTACTACCTCAAACTTATCTTGCAGCCACCAAGTTCTTCCTAAACCTGAGGTGTAGTAGTAGAGTGACCGGCAAAGATACAGACAATTTGCTCTCTATAGCCTTCCTAAATGTTAGCACTACATAATCGCTCTTCTATTCCGATAGCGTTCCGCTGTCAATAGGTTCAGCAATAACGGCGTCTCCCTGGATCATCACTGCGATTGTCCTGGCGTTGAAGGACTTCGAGAGTAAGCCAATCTGCAGACATTCTGCTTCTGCCATCATCGAACAGCCATGTTCAGAATGTCAAGCTAAGATAACTCAATACTTCGTTCCTTGATTTCCCCCATTCTCGGTGGTGCATCGATTGCTTGCGCTGGACCCTTCTATTATTGATTCGGGACTAGAGGCGGGCATTGGAGGATGCATGGCGGGACATTTGGAGGAATCCTTCAGCTTTTGTAGTAGGCACATAGGTATGAAGAGTAGGTGGGCGCAGTGTGTCTCCCTGCTATGGGCTGAGCAGTGTAACAGGATCAAATGGTAATGCTGTAGTTTCCCCCCTCTAGATATATAATTCCTCAGGATTATCAATTCACGAGCAAGACACGTTGTATTGGGACGCTCACGAGCAAGACACTATAGATATCATCTGTATTACTATTATTGTCGTTTTACAAAGTGCACAACAGAAGAATGACGAAATCGGCTGTACGACTATTCGAAGACGACCTCATCTACATGCGCCCCATCCAAGCAACCAATTATGTGTGCACACTGCATCAGACACTCGTAACCATACTGGTGCTATGTTCTGTGTGCTTAGAATCAGACACAATCATAAACAACCAATCGTGTGCACTTGGAATCAGACACTATTTTGTGAATCAGAAAACTGCATACTGCTAGTAGATCCGTGAGCTCAGAGTCAAACACAATACCAAGAGTATGCTAAGCTACTTTCCACTTCTGAAGGTTCATCACCGCCATTCCTCTCTGTTCTCTAACTGTTCTGCATCTAGCTACGAGTAGTGCTCCAAAAATGACGTTGCCGTCTTGGGAAACCGGACAACGGAAAATCCAGCCAGGAGCGGCCTCTCGAGATCGAATGGATCTGCAGGACCGTGCGAGGCATCGTGTGACAACGCTATCTTCTTTTTGTTCTTCGTCTTTCTCGTGCTGTCCTCGTTTGTGAAAATGGTGCCTCTTGAGACGGTGATTGCTGTTCGTCGTTAATGCTCTTATCATTATTCCCGCCGCCCTCCTCTTTCGTGCCGTTCTCCTCCTCCTTGGAACAAATCGGCGGGTAGCATATGCTTCTGGCAAACCTTCTCCTACTCGCGAGAATCAACACGATGTTCGGCTTCCGCCAACTTGCCAGCAGCTGCCTTTGGAAGAAGGCGGCGGCGACGGTAGCAGCAGTAGCATCGAAGAAGAAGACGTCTACACGGTGGCCGCCGACGGACGGCAAACACCGTTTCTTGATTGGCGCGTGCATCATGTAGCTACGTGTGGCTATCATATTTGCTACTGATGTATGTATGTAATGTGCAGCTTGCTGCCCAAACTGAGATGTGTTGCATGTCTTCCAGAAGCATTTTAAAGGATAAGGAAGAGTATTCAACGCTCTTTTTTATTTTATGATAGTGACTTGATACAAATTCATTGATTTGTCAAAACCAAATCGATTACAGCGCCCATAACAAGCTCTTTAGAGCAACTCCACCGCTGGGCACCAGGTAAACTCGGTCTGGGTCCGAGATCTGGGTCCAAGATCTGGGCCCAAAGATACCTTTCTTGCTGCCACGGATTGCTGCGCGCCAGCGTCGCTGCTATAGAGGATAGGTTTGTGAGGGACGTACTACTGTGTGTACATGATGTGGACTACCCCCTAGTTCTCTCTGTCAAGCATCCGGTCTGATCTGGGTCTTTGGTCCTTGTTGGCAATCCCCATAATTGGACAATACCATTACGAGAATGTCATAATGAAATCTGTGCATATCCAACGAGGTGATACTGTAGTCACTGAAATCCTCGATTTCACGCAGAATAACACCTGTCACTTATTGCGTGCGACGCATCGGCGACGCCTCTATGCGGTCATTGCTGAGATCCATTATCTGTAAGAGTGTGAAGGAACAGTTCCTTTTGTTCCAAAAGGCTACTGTATGCATGCGTCCAGTTGGCAATCAGTTACAAGGAAACAAATGGCCCACTGCAGCCCTAATGACCCACGAGTCACGGGAACCCTGACACACAACTTCTACGACATCAAGTTAGATGATGACCGCCTTTGCCTCTAGTTCAGTTCTTTTCTGCAAAGCAGGGAGAGGAACAATTGGTGCGGCATATACTGAACGACAACTCTGTTCATGCACTGCAGGATGCTAGCAGCTGTCTCTCACTGCCTTGTCCTCTTGGCGATGGCCCACTCTGCCGCCCCTCGGGTTTCGTATGATTGTAGCCCCTGCTTGGAGCGATCCGGCTATACAGTGAGGGTTGTACTTCACGGGCTCTCCTCAGATCCCTTTTGGGGCCAGCTGACAACTGCAATGGAACAGGTGGGTAGAGACATGCGCGTGAACCTCGAAATAACTCCATTGAAACCACAGTTTGATGAAGCAGCAATGGTTAATGCAATCGTTGAAGCAAGTCGAGATCCTTCTGTTAATGTCCTGATTGTGAGCATCCCCACAGGCACAGTGAAACAGGCCGTCCAAAGAGCAATTGATTCGGGTGTGCCTGTCTTTGGGGTCAACTCTGGCTATAATCTACAGTTGATGGGGTTGTTGGGTCATGTCGCCATGGATGATCATTTGGCCGGGTCTAAAGCTGCAGAGTCTTTTCTTGGTATTTGGAGGGAAACCACTACCTTGTTTCGTCCGATCATCCAACGAAGGGTCCTGTATATTAACCATGAAAAGGCGAACACTGCATTGGATTTGCGCATGGCTGGTCTACACGAGACCTTGACTACCGTGCACTCTTGGGTTACGTATAGTGTCGAAGAGCTGGTAGTGGACCCATCCGACCGTGACCTGCAAGACACGCTAGAATCCGCGTTGAGCTCTTGTCCGTTCGATGCCATTATGCTGGGAGGCGCAGCCTTGCTGGGCAACGTAACTACGGCCTACTACAAGAACCGATGTAGCTTCCAGTCCCAACTCCTTGGAGCTTTTGACACCAACACCCATGTTTATGACTCGATTGCTGTTTCCAAGTTGGCCTTTGCTATTAGCCAACAACAGTATCTACAAGGCAGTTTGAGTGTTGTCATGGCAGTGTTGTATGCCACGACTGGGAAGTCACTTCTGGCTCATTCCCCAGAGGCTCCGTTTGGAAACTACCAGACTGGACCAAAGGTTATCTCACTGGACAGCCTCCCTACCGATACCCAACAGGTCTGCGAGTCCGAGGCTTACCCCGTCTGTCAGGGTGGTCTTCCTGCTGGGGGCAAGTGCGAGTGTACGGAGCGCAGTCAGACACGAATCGGTGGAGTCTTGACAGCGGCTGACGCAGGGTTTTGGGGACCAGTGTGGGAAGCTTCCCGACAGGCTGCCAAGGACTTCGGAGTGGAGCTTATCCTAGATCTCATCGAAAGACAGGAGAACTTTGAAACAGAAAATAAGAAAACAGCAGAAAAAATCAAGGTGAGATCATTAGCGGTATTCTCGCTGTAAGGAAACTCTTGTTGTTTGATTATGTGAATCTCACCTGGTTCTATTTGGTCGTCGCGTTTCCCTGTACATGTAAGGCGTTATGTCAGGATGGGGTTGACGGTCTTTTTACGACCATCAGATCTGAAGAAGTCGCCGAAGCTGTCCGATTCTGTCAGAACGTTACCATACCAGTGATTTCCTTGAACTCAGGCACGGATTTTGCAAAAGAGGTGGGACTTCCACAACATGTATCCATGACCGAATACAATGCGGGATACACCGCTGGGAAGGCTATGGTTATATCCGGAATGCAATATGGGTACTGTGTGAACTGGGACATTGACAACGACTTGGCGCCACGATGTTATGGTTTCCGAGATGCAATTATCAACGCAACTTATAGCAACTGTACTTACAGGGGGCCAGTCTCTGCTTTGCACGACAACACTGCATTGTTCAAGGATCAGCTTGAAGCGACCATTTCAGATGGCGGTGAATCATGGGAAGGCGTGGGGATCTTAGTGGTTTCCACCGCCTTTATTCCCTCGGCCCTCGTACTACAAGAACATCACTCGAAGCTGCTGCTGGCTACGTTTGACGAGGACGAGATTACTCATGAAGCTATCGATAAGGGCTTGGTGCTGTTTGGCATTGATCAGCAACCGTATTTGCAGGGGTATTTGCCAGTTGCCCTGCTTGTGTGGCTATCTCAGACGCACAGTTCCCTAGTAAGCCACTTTCTCGAAACGGGTCCAAGGTTAGTCAAGGAATCGCCAAGTGCGGAAGCATCCACATGTGAAGCGAGCTTTTTCGAAGTTTGTGCTGAGCCGTTCAACAAGAATCAACTTGGCGATTTTCGCTACGTGGGCCTTTCCTTTGCAGTTGTGATATTCGCAACATCAACGTCTTTCATCGTTTGGGTGGTCAGGAACAGAGGAAGCCGAATTGTCAAAGCCTCGCAACCTCTTTTCCTAATCACCATCTGTGCTGGGGCCTTTATTCTGGCGGCAACTATTGTTCCTCTCAGTCTTGACGATGGCGTATTGGGAAAAGATGGTGGATGCGTCGATTGTGAGTGTAGAGGATGTGATGTCGCCTGCATGAGTGCTCCCTGGCTTTACACATTGGTACGTGTTGCAATTCACGTAGTAGTTCCTCTACACGGTGTGCCTTGCCTCAACTAACAGTCTTCGTTTCGTTTCGTTCGTTTCGTTTGATACAGGGATTCACTACAATTTTCGCATCACTGTTCTCCAAGATCTGGAGGCTCAATCGATTGGTGGGAAGCGCTGGACGACTTCGGAGACTCAAGCTGTCGGCAAGGGATGTGTTGGCTCCATTTATCCTACTTCTGGGTCTGAATGTTGCTTGCATGGTGGTATGGACTATCATTGACCCTATGTATTGGAGCCGCTCCAGACGATGTGGATCTGATGATTTAACATCTTATGGATCTTGTGCGGTCGGTACTGGTCCGGTTTCGATTGCTATGGCTGCATCTGTTTTGGCAATCAACCTTAGTGCCATCGTCATGGCAATGCTTCAAGCATACAAGGCGAGAAACGTCAGCACCGAATTTAGCGAGAGTCGGTATATCGCACTGGCTATGCTGAGCATCTTTCAAGTCATTATAGTGGGTGTTCCACTGGTGTTCTTGGTGCGGGATAACCCTCGCGCACAATTCTTTGTTCTGACTGGTATTATCACAGTCGTATGTATGTCGGTGCTATTGCTCATCTTTGTACCAAAGATTCAAATAGTGAGGAGAAGCACCAGTACAGATTCAGCTCACAGCTCTCCCCCCGACAGTTTTGAATCATCTGACAGCTTCACTTTCCATCGCCGGGTGTCCAAGAGAATGTCAGGCCTGCTCATTCGGCACCGCGGTATGGCACCTCCGATCACGAGAGACGTTGTCGAGGAAACACAAGAAGGCTTCAACGTAGCACAACCATCTTTCGAGGAGGCTCAAGGCCGTGCTGCCAACAAGAGACGCGGCGTGAATTTCAAAGACGACAGTAGTCCCCGACGGGTATCCTTCCATGAATAATCTGCTCGTATCCACTTCTTAGTCAGCGAAGAGGCCAAAGTATCAGAGCAATCATTTGGATAAATTGTATTTTTTCAAACTTCTCTCAACCACATGACACACTTGGCAGCAAGCATCAACTAGTCTATGCAAAAGAGTATCCTTCCTTCACATCCACATGGACCTGATCTAGATCAAACAAAGCCTTCAACAAGCTTTCAAAAAACAGTTCGATGCGCGCGTGTATCGAACGACACATGTCTGAACGAGAGAATCACCACTTATTGCCGAACGCTTGACCATCAGTCCTCGCAAGAGGAGAACAACATCCCCGCGCTATCCGCTAAAAGGAAAGAAAGGACTCCCCCGAAAAGTCGTTGCTGTGTCAGATGCTGAAGTAAAGAGAGGTCGACCTCGGAAAGTGCCTGTTCCGGCTGACGATCAGCCCTTTTTGCACAGAGAGAGAGAGAGAGAGAGAGAGAGAGAGAGAGAGAGAGAGAAAGAGAGGAGTAGTAGGTAATGTCGTTGCTACAACCGATGATGCTACACGATTGTACAGTAGAGTGCGAAAGATGCTCTGTCCACAAGCAAACGCGCGATGCGACATATAGTACTCGACACCAAGTATACTGGACGGATCTCCACGTATTATGGTGCGTTTCGTGGGCAAAGATGGTCAAGATGAATGATCTTGTTCCTGCTACGTTACGACGGACAACTGGTGTTCATGCACAGATTCTCCATCATCTTTTGCAGCTTGTCCACTGATGGTTGCGACAGACTACTGGCGTTCAAGCAGAGGGTTTTCTTTCTTTCGCTTTTGATGTCTAATACCGGGTCAACTTTCTCCGGCGGGCGGAAACTCCCAACAGCTCCGACAATGACGAATTGATTGGTTCATTCAACCAGCGCGATTCATTCATACATTCGTTCTTCCCGTGGAGAGACCCGCGATTCGTTTCATCATCCTCTCAAGTCTCTCTACAATTAGTGCCTCTCGCACCAAGAAGGCCAAGAAGGAAAAGGTTTAGACAAATTTTGGACATGCTTTTGAAGATATATTCCTGCAGAGCCTCCAGAGCCTCTCTAATCAAGGCTTGAGCTTCCCCGATTACCGCGACAGGCCCTTTCCTGACGTATAGATCACAATCACCATACGTGTCGCTTGTATGGAGAGAATCTGGCAGAGTCGGTGGTTTGCCTCCAATCCTCGCCATAGTCGTGACAAATCCACGTACTGTGACACGCTACTATAGAATCTGTCGACGAAGACGGTTGGTCCTTGTGACGATGACAGGGAGGCTCTTGTTACGAACAACATTCCAAAGGGGCGCTTGGAAGACGACTGGACGACAACTACGATTTTTGATCTTCGTACAAAGGATACACCATCAAGCCTCAACGGCATAAACATCGTGAGAAGTTGGCGATCTGCTGCTGTTGCTGAGCAGGATACCACCATCAATGAATCCAAGTCAGGACCAAAGCACCAGTTTCAACATGCTCGAGTCGCGGGGTGGAGTGTAAGAATCGCATCACTGGTAACTACCGATCACGACTAAGTCTGCAAGCAGACCAGCCCGTACAGAAGTAAGTCGCTCGATTGGATAAATGTCGTGGCATACTTCTCGCTCGGCGCATGATCGGGTGTTTTCTCGTTGGTCCTGTTCGTGGTCCTATTCATTACATGATCATCTCGAGCCCCCTGAATGAACCCAGACAGCTCCTTTGACCCAGAAGGGCCATGACCCCCTACATCAGCTCAAACACACCCGCCGAGTCATGCCCGAGTCGTACGTGTATGCATGACGAACAAGTGATCAGGAACAAGCAGAGATTGGTCGCATCCTTTGATTCTTGGAAAGATTCAAGTCTCGCTATACCAGCTGACGAGGATGGCTTCTTCAGACTTGCTCAAGACAGAAACTATCCTGACGGGCTTGCCGCACATGCACAAGATCCTACAAGTTCAATTGCCCAAACAGTACTATGCGTCTCCAGTCGTCCACCCCCCGTGGCTCGCCACGAGACATATCAACGTATCAACGAACGTCACCACTGTCACAGATCGTAGCCAACCCTTGGTACTAGGGCTGACGTGTTTTAGGGGAGGCGGGGTATTCGATGCTTGCTGGCTGTCTATGGTCGCATTGCGTCGCCACGTCCTTGTGTTAACTTCTATTGGATGAAGCGAAATGCCATCAACAAAGTATCTAGAAAGCCTAGAGAGAATGCATAAACGCCATCGCTCCAGGTTGGAATATGTGCAAAACATGATGATGCCACGCCGAGCTGTAGAGCAGAAGGAAGCCATCGAAAGTAAGGGCATCCCGAATACCTACATGAGCTGTTCTTTCGGGTGCAATGCAGGGATGCTACTATTAGCTGTGTTGTTGATATTCTTGAGTTCTCGAAAGCTCACTCATGGCCGCGTGCCTCGAATAATCATAACGCAAAGATAGAGCACTTTCAAATGCATTACGAATATCGACGCACTTGATTCTCGCCCAGTGGCCCCCTTTCTCTCACTTTGTGAAGGATTGCTGTTGGATAAGTGCAAGACTGGCTTCGAATAGTGAGAGAGTGTTTCGTTGGTAGCAGGCGTGAGGTCGCAGGTAGAATCCATACCAATAGCAAGTTTCGCAATGATGGGGGCGGCAACAGTGTTAGAGGTCGGTGTTCATGACACAATGGGAAGGAAGAAGAGATTGGAATCTGACGTGAGAGCTAGTCAATCATTGGTGAACCTGAACAGTTGGGAGATTGATGTCAAGCATGCTGACGAGCAATCGACCGGAACTGAAATTGATCATGTTGGTCCGACGACCTCTGTTACAATTGACCAATAAGCTCATGGAGGATTGAGTCGTGAAATAAGATTCATCCATTAATTGCACTCCCCCAGCGTCCATTGTGCTGAGCGCTGGGAAGTCATCGTGGCCAAGAACTCTGGTTGCCAGCTTGTCTTCTGTTCAAACGTCCGGGTATCATTTTACATGAACAACTTGTGACTTCAACCCTCCTGTGGATGTTCTCGATCGGGGATACAAACTGACTAAATTTGTCATGCATGTTCCAGCTTGTCCTCTGTTCAAACGTCCGGCTATTGCAATCACTTTACAAGACCGTGGCCGAAACTGATTAAATTTGTCATGCGTGTTCTTTGCAAGAACGCCGGTTGCCAGCTAGTCTTCTGTTCAAACGTCCAGCTCGTGCAATCATTTTACTTCGTCATGAAGGAGAAACAATTTTGCCAAATTGTGACACAGAAAATAGCGGAAAAGTTGCTCTAATTTGAAATTATTGTGATTTCTTCAACGTTGCCAATCCACTTTCCACATTCTGTGCACCTTTCACTTGGTCAACACTGCATATTAATATCTTCTAGCGTCCACACGAAACCAGGCACATGCAAACTTCTTATTTCTCAATGCCATCAAGCCATCTAATTAGGCGAGGCAGAGAGCAGTTAAACGTGTAGTCTCAGGACGGACTCTGTTCGCCTCGTCACAGTACACAGATTCAAGTCGACAGATGGCCTTGTCAATCCACTGGGCATAGAAGGCGACACGAGTGAAGATGTATGCGGGATCGTCGGCGTCGCATGTGCCCTGGGAAGCCAAGCCAACCAACGTGGTGCCGCTGAGATCATCCGAATAAGTAAGAGGCGAACCAGCAGCGCCAACGTCACAGGGACCACCGCCTCCGCTATTACTGGCGACGCAGAACTGCTTGGCTCTCATGAGATTAGAAACATGCTGCGTCTGAAAGTCTCTCCATTCATCTTTGCAGTGGATGAAGTTGGAAGTCGTAGTGTCTCCCTTCTGAAGAGTGGAGTGGAATTCAGCCGACTGCATGCGAAGCATACGGTTACCAAAGGTAAACGAACCCGAGTCCATGGTTGCACCAGCTGAGGAGTATGAGACCTTCTGAGTGTTGTCACCGGGGATAGCACGAACATCGTTGACGGCGATAGGAGCGGAACAGGCGTCGCTCTCAAGCCTAATGACGGCGATATCGTTTGGGAAGTTCTCTTGACGATTGAGAGGGCCAAAGGCATTTGGATGGTTCATGACTTGCGCAACCTTGATCATTTCATAAGCCCAATCATCATTGACGTAGCCAATACGGACATAGTCTCCAACGTTAGCGCAGTCTGCAGCCGTGACGGCGATATCAGGAGCAATCAGAGCCGCACTGCAACGTTTATC
>JAVCKV010222329.1:0-16125 GCA_032274145.1 Herpochondria borealis | reverse complement strand
ATGGCTTCCTACGTCACAATCATTCTCGGGGGCTTTCACACCTATGTTGCTTTTGCCTACGGCGGAGGTGACGGGGGTGGCCGTGCTCTCCTGGAAGACGAGCATCGACAGCTCAGTGGTGACGGTGATTCTCAATACTCATTGAACGGGAGCAATCCAAACTTCTTCAGGTTCTTGTTGGATGGAGATAACAACTTTTCGGGTACAATTCTGTTTCTGTGCCTGACTCTCCTTGTTGCCACAAGCTTCTTTCGGTTCTTCCGCAAGTACGCCTTTGAGATCTGGTTGATATCGCACATCATCCTGGCTGTTGCCGTGATTGTCTTTTGTATCATGCACGAAGTCGTCTCCATTCTTGTCGTGGCCATCTGGTGGGCCGTTGACTTGCTGGCTCGGTACATTATCATGGCTGGATGTCGCTATCCAACTTCAGCAACAATTCGAAAGATCGAGCCAGATGTTTGCGAGCTAACATTCAAGAAGCCAGAGAATTTCTCTTACAATCCGGGACAGTTTGTACAAATCGCCGTTCGTGAACTTTCTTCAATTCAGTTCCACCCCATCTCGATCTCAAGTGCGCCTCACGAAAAGTACGTGACATTGCACATTCGTGCGCTTGGTGGATGGTCCAACAAGCTTGTGGCAATGTCAGAGGAGGAACAAGAAGTCAGCATCTTCCTTGAAGGCCCCTATGGCTCTCTGAGTGTCGACATTGAAGACCAAAATCGATACAAGCACGTTCTATTAGTGTGTGGTGGAATCGGAGTTACTCACTGTCAATCCGTCGGCAAAGCGTTGCAATACCAGGCTCGGTTAGAGGGTCGTGAGTTGAATCAAATGCGCATGATTTGGGCCGTTCGTGACTTGGATTTGGTACGAGACATGCCGCCGCTAGAAGATGCCAAGTTGCAGAAGAAGAAATTGAAATGGTGGAAGGACGCTAAAATCACACGGGAAGTGTACTGCACGCAGTCACAACCTGACGCCGAAGATCCTCTGCCAAGAGGCATCAAGCTTCGTACTCATCGTCCAGACCTGGACAAGATTCTGAGGGAAATGAAGCAAGATGCCATTGATTCTGGTGAAATGAACATTGCCGTGTTTGGTTGCGGACCAGACGCGCTTATCGCTTCGCTGAAAGAAGCTTGTCGAGAACACAGTATGTCAATGGCAGGGTGCGGTGGAGTCTTCTTTGATCTCCACATTGAGCACTTTGACTTCTAAGCTCTAAATCAATGCGTTACATGCCACCTCCCATACGAGCATGCCCACTAGTAGGGACAGATCACGAAGCCAACTCTAGTCGCCCACTCATGAAACAGTTATCATAGGTGCCTTGAAGGCTCCGTAGCCTCAAGACATCCCTTACAACTCCTAATTGTTGGACATTGGAACGCCGCGATCAAGAGAAGTAACCATCCCCTTTTGGGAACTTTGTCTGGTCACCACTGTCATAGGTCGACGGGTCAAAGGCCGCTTCCTGTTCATCTTGATCTTCACCCAAGACGCTTTCGTCTTCCGGTTCCACAGCCACGCCTTGCACTGGTTCGTCATCAATAGGTCTATCCACGACGGCCGAAGCTCGAAAATCCACTGACGATTTGAGGTCATGTTCCTCCTCTTCTTTCAAGAGACCAGGGGACCATCCGTCATTGTTGCTGGATGTCGATGACTCGTTCCCATTCGGTGCTATTATTCCCTTGTTTGAAAGAATCGCGCTTCCGGCCATTTTCCATCTCCTGGTCGCCGTTGAATCATTCATGGAATCATTTTTCGGACTAGCTATTTGATTAACCGCCTTCAACGATCCAAAAGACGACGTGTACGCCCTCTGCAGTTTGAGCAATCCTTTCGTCGATCGCAACGTCTCTTCTTCCTTTTCAATTTCTTCACGATGCTGCTTCATGAGATCCTTTTCAGAATTCCTCATCAAGGTATAACTCAATTCTCTCACGAGCGCCTTGCGGCGATCGATGTTCTTAATCTTGTCTCTCTTTAGCAAGGTGCGCAAGTACCACTCTGAGATTATAGTGGCGTACCGTGTGTTTTGCATGTGCTTCATAATGGCAATCCGACGCAATTCTCCAAAGGCTGTTGCCGGGAAGCGCAATTCTTCGGGGGTAATCCGCAATCGACCGTGATCATCAAAATGATTGGCATCAAAGAGTCGTATATCTGAATCAATAATTTGATCATCAAACTTGGACTGCACAAAGCGATAGGCTTTGGAAGTGGAATCGTCGGAGCGGGACAGTCGCATTGCTAGCTTGGCGCGCAGCTTGGCCTTGCGGCGTGTTTCCTTGGTGGATTTTTCAAACTTTTTCGTAAAGCGCCATCGATTGTAAGCAGTCGCAACAATGCCAAACGACAGTGACGTTAAAAACGATGCCATGGCACCCCATTGACCAAAGAGATCCAATATGGAAGGCATCCAGTACGATACTTCCTCCAAATCCATATCATTCCCTAACCGCACATACCATGACAGCATGTCGGCATCAAACTCGGGTTGCATCGGTTGATGCACCACTTCGACACGATCGTACGACATGAGAAAGACCTCTCGCTCGGGTAGTGGCGGAGAACCCACGTAGCGCTCCTCGTGTGATATTTGTCGAGCTCGCATGTAAAGTTCAACCTTTTGTTCATACAGCGGCATGGCGTACCATCGCCAGGTAATGTCACGAATCACGTCTCCCTTGCCCGTTTGATGGTACAGATCGGCTTCAAAATTTTGACTCGTTAGATAAACTTGACATTCAACAGAACCCTGGCGAATGATCTCATTAATTTCCTCAATCGGTGCACAACGATCGTGTCCCATGCATTTGAGGGCTTCTATTTTGATGTATTCGTATTGTTGTGTGGCGTAAGTACCTTGAATATTCTTACCCTCGAGGGATTGAGGATCGGGACAAACAGCAGGAGATTTGGCAGAACCAAAGCCACATGGAATAGTGGGCAAGATAGTTTCAATGCGCGGTATTGTATCTTGTCTTTGAATGAATGCATGCATGATGAGCGTGAGAATGATGGTCCAGGGAATACATGAATATCACAACACAAGACACATATTGCAGGTGGAAGACAAGCAACTTACTCTTGAATAATCTCGTGCGTGAATTGCATTTGAAAATATGGATTTGTTTCATTCACGGCATATTTGAGAGTGTGCGTACCGTTCCAAAGCTTGTATTTGATATTCAACCCCAAACCAGGAGGTGGAAACTTGACTTCATCCCTCTCAATGGGTAAATCGAGCGTTCCCTGCTTGACCAGCTCCGGGGGTCGTGTAACGTAATCACGAAAGGAAATACCAATATAGAATGTTAAAAACGTTGTGCAAATAAGCGATAGGAAAACCCCCACCCAGGTTTTGTAAGAGGTGACTTCATATTCGGGGGTGAAACCAAAGATGTCCGTTTGCTTTAACCACCATGCAAAGCCACTGCCCCGACTACTACGCTCACGTGGTCGCCCCATGCTGCTGTTGCCTTGATTGTTGTGTTGTTATTTCGAGTCTTTGTAGTGAAACAGTAACGTCCTGGTGTTTGGTGAGCGTCAACAACAACAACGGGCAGAGTGGCGAGTGTTGTATGTATCAAATGACTTGTATCAGGGCTTAGTCTACTGTTTGATAATAGTGAGAGATAATGCTGGCTGACAGAGTTTGTTGACGCAATGGTATCGATACAGAGTGAACAACTTTCTACTCCGGTGTATTCGAGTATGGAAGAATATGGAGTACCACACCCATGTCCGGAAAGGACCGTTAGGTAATGATAAGCCTGCCGATGTCACGTCGTAGTCGTAGCTCGGGGAAGTAATGCAGATAGAGTGGTTGTAGGACACCACACTACACAAAAAGGTGATACTTACACAACGTCTTTCGTCAAAATTGTTAAATAAGGGAGACTACTGAGCTGTCTGTTGCTTCGTTGCAAAAATACATGTGCCGGTAATCGTTTGACATTTGGTCAGTCCCCAAAGTGTCAATGCCACAAAACGTCTACGTACGTACGTACTACGGGACAATGCTGTCTCGACAATCAATTTTCTCAATTATTTACTTTCTAGTCTACACTACTGTATTGCTAGCTAGTAGAGGCTACCGTAAATAATAGTATGAGTACTCGGAGTACCAGCTACTGTAATGCTGTACTACCCCAACCCCTCTCATCTCACATTTTCATATGCTCCTTGGGACTCATGAGGACGAGCAAGGAACTGCGGCACCACGATTCTCATCAGGATTGGAATGCATCTAATGGTAGACAAGTCATCACGATTTACTGCAAGGTAAAACGCGTAGTCAGGGTTGTCCTCACTCTCCTCCTGTTGGAGAAGCTGTAAGAACACCACCCTTACTCTCAGGCTCGGTCGTCGTCGTCGTCGTCAAGCCGCTCCTTCCCGACTCTTCCAATATCTCTTCCCATTTGCCAGCACCGAATTTCAACAAAGATGCTGCCACTAAAATGAAGGAACCCATGAACGTCATGCCCCACTTTGCGTCCACTCCATTCTCCACAAGGACACTAAACACCAAGGGAGGCAACCACGACAGAATAAAGCTGCAGTACACCCGAAAGCCGGATATTTCAGCCTCTTGCCCCTTTGGAAGAATGCACGAAAAGAAGAGATTCTCCGTGGGATAGAACCATCCAAGGCCAAATCCAATAAAGACTCCCCACGGCAAAGCGAGGTATTTGTGTGGTGCATCGCCGAGAGTAAATGCACCAATGACCATGACAATAAAAAGGTATATCATGGACAGTTGCCATGATATATTGGGATTGAACCGTTTGGATATCATTGGTGCCACTTTTGCTCCAGGAAGGGCACTCACAAGGACAACGAAAAAGAAGATAATAATATCTGTCGCATTCAGCCCAACTTCACTGGACAAATATACCACTGACACGGTTGTTAGTGATGCTACTGAGCTCTGTGCAAAGACACTGGCAAGCAAGAACCATCGCAATCCCTTCTTATACTCTCGTTGTATCGACTTGGCCGTTCGGAAATTTTGTCGTATCCCAAAAAGGAATATTCCAAAGCATCGCGATGTTCCCTCGGGCAACTCTCGCGAGGCAGGCCGAGAGGGCATGTACTTCCAACCTAGTCCAAAGAGAATACCAATGATGACCACATTCAGTCCCTGGCTCATTCTCGCAGTCTGTGTTGAATTGTCATTGATACCAAATGCATAGGATAAGGAACCCAACAAAATAAGGAAGGATGCCTGCACAGTAAATTGCTTGGTTGTAAATCGAGCCGTATACGTCCCCTGCTTGTCCTGTCCCACCTTTTCGCACATTTCAGGAAGGTATGCCAAAGCTGTCATGATCATGATCGTAAAACAAAAACCCGCAAACGCTTGTAGTACTGCCATTGCAAACCAAGTCTGGGGTCCAATGCCAATCTGAGCTCCCTGAATGAGGGAAAAGACAACCGAGAATGATATCCCAACGAATCTTCGATAGGGTGTGCAGTCTAGAATGACACCAATGAGTGGCATGAAGAATGCACTCAACAATCCAGAAACGACTGCAATGTTGGAAATGAGACTCAACGGATTCTGTCCGTAGACTGTACCAGTGCATTCATACTCCTCATCCTCCAACTTTGCTGCTTCCAATTCATCCCCCGTTGGACATCCCGCAGCAACTCGTGCCAATTCAAGCAATGCTGCATTGACAACAAGATTCGCCATGACTGTGGCACCCCGTCCCATGGCTAGGAGGGCATACCCTTTTGCCTCGGGAATGCCCCCGTAGTGCCACATTTTCCTACAACAGGAGGAGCACTTTTTTTGAGATGATGCATCATCATTTTTCTCCTCGGACAACAAGTCTACTACTGCATCATCTGCAGTGGGTGATTCAATGTCATCAGGAACATCAGGGTCCATGTTTCTATTCGTTCAATGTATTATGATATGATGGCATGCATTTGACGTTCGATATCCAACTTGAAACATTAAAACTGTGCAGGACGCGCCGGCATGGCCAGTCTTCATCAGCAAATTTGGCGTTGAAAGTTCCTTTTTGCTGTGAAGTGACGCGATAATTTCAAATTTGGACGTGAACACAATTCCATTCAAAGCAAACTCTAGTATAGACGACAAACCCTTGCAAGTCGGATGCGATTTCAGGTGATGTATCATGGACATTATTACTATTACTATTCATTCACGTTGGTTGGCTTGATACAACGCTCCCAAAGTGGCGTCACATGGTACTAGACTAGATTTACTAGCCCCTCCGCCTGATGGGGCATAGTGCATTGTAGTTTCTGCGAGCGCATTTCAAATAACCTCCAGGTCTCCAATACCAATCAGCCCTGATCCAAACTATCCTTCGACAAGAAGAACTGGTACTTGGCGGCAAGGAACTCTACTGTATGTCATGCAAAGCGTCAACGTATGCCCCGAAACCGGATTCAGTTGCCCATCCATCCGCCGACTCAACAGCTGTTCCCTCTCCCCATTCATTAAAGGTCGTGATTAGCTGCCATGGTTCGTTGCTGTCAACCATTTGCTGAACATTTGATCGGAAGTCTTCTATTGGAACCCTTGGCAGTTTTGGGTCGTTGTCTGTTGCATGGTGGAATCCTGGGGACACCGAGAAGGAATATCCTTCCTGGTGAACAACAGCCTTCGATGGGCCGTACTGGTGCCAGTGATCAGGTTGGGTAGGACAGTCCGCATGGCCATTTCCCCAGAGCTTGGGAACAACATACCACTCTCCTCGTGTAGCTTCCATCCACCTCTTTGGGACTTCACATGAATTGTGGTTCCACACGAAAATGACAGGCTTTCCGTCAATGTGCGCCCACGACTCGTGCCAAACAAACCATTTGGTCAAATAGGCTAGATCATATCGAAGCTGATCCACAGTTGGTTGACTCTGCCACTCCTCTTCGTGGTAAACTGTCCACTTTAATCCGTATTTCGCAGATTTGTCCATGAGGTTTGTAATGCGTGCACGGTCCAGTTTCTGATTCGGACCCCACCAGGACGCAATCGCCAACTCCACATGAGCATAGTTTAGAGCTTCCACGTGAGCTTCTTGTACATATGCATCATCGTTACTGTAGAGTCCAAGTGTGGGACTAAACTGGATTGGGCTCCCTCGGACACTCCACGTTTCGGGGTACCAAGGATAGTAGAAGGCGCCACGAATAGGAAACGTCAGACTACTGTCATTTGATGATGTTGTGTACTCGCCACCTGGAACTCCTGCAAACCATACCAAGGACTCATCCTCCACTTTCATAATGCCGACTACGCCATCATTGGTGATCATCAGGAACGACGCGGGTGTATCAGTGGTGCTGCGCCATACCCTTGTTTTGTCAGGTTGCCGCAAGACAAGGTTCCCATCAACTTGCATCGACAGATACGCTGCTCCATTACCTTCCACTCGCCACAGTACCTCCCCATTATAGGTCCGATATAACATCAAATCGCCTCTGGATGTCATGATAAACGTGAAAAGCATGTTTGGAGATAAAATTCTCTGGCCTGGTCGCATCTTTTCCCCTGTTTCTAAAACCACAGCGTAATCGTCGACGTTTCCAACACCAGAGGATCCTTCGAAAGAGGGGGCTTCTTGCTGTGGAACGAAGAAAGGGCTCGAAAGAGGTGGGGTCGGCGTGGGGGCAAACGGACCTGATGCTGTCGCCCCCGACGTGTTGAAGTTACTTCGTGAGCCAAAAACGACTCCAACCGCCAAGATTGCTGCTGCAAGGACCAGGATCGCGAGGATCAAGTAGCGGTTGCAGCAGCAGCAGACGCTCCTTTTAAGTTCCATAATGATATCGGGGGTTAGCAAAAACGATTGTGGTTGTGGGATGGGTGATGGTGAGTTGATTGATGCTGGGGGTTAGGCGTTGTATTGGGCAAAGAGATGGAACTGTCTTCATGAAAATCGCCAAAAAATGAGGCGCGCGGCAGTAGTTCTCTGAATTTCTGGGCTCCATCAGCAGTTGCAGAGCCCGTGCGATTGACGCGCGGGGACCTGGCAGGAGGAGCGCAGATGAAATCTACGACGGGTAATGGATTTGGTTTGGTTCTAGTCATTGGGATGGCCATGGCATTCGGTCATTGTGGATTGGAGAAAGACTGCCTATCGACTAGACCGGGCTTGGTCAAGACGCAAAGGGCTGCCGCCCGGGTTCACGACACCTTGGAGATGTCGGTACTGGACATGAGTAAATCGTGTACAACAATTCTCTCCAAGTGACAGTACTATCTATAGTAGTGAGATCGACAGAGCAAACTGCGTGTCCTAGTCGCAAAGTTGGTCGCTCAGAAAACAATAAATTAGCATTGCTACACGAAAAACGGCTGAAACATGCTTCCGGGTGCCGGACAGGCAAAAGAACAAATTTAACGTCTCTACCGTCTTTGCCAGTGGAAGTCCCCCATAACTGGCACGAATCCTCGGAACTCCAATCGCACCTCAACAGCATTGTTGGCTATCTACCATCACAGCCGTTCACCTCTGCACCCTTGTAATCTCAGCAGCAACCAAGAAGACGAAGGCTTTTCTGTCATCGAAAGTAACAGCAGTCAGTATCAACATGTCGAAGCAGACAGCCATCCTACGACGTTGGAGGAAGTGTCACCAGCACCATTTGAGGACGAGTTAGTAGAGCACCCTCTGTCTGTTCCATGGTCTGTTGTTGACAGCGTCGAATCTACAGTCTGTTGTCGACAACGTGGACCAGTGGGATCTCCACATGGCATCCATATTTGAGTCTGTGCAGAGCCCACACCTCCAGTCTTATCTAGAACAGGAGAACAAGGAACGGCTGATGGGATGCAGGGCAAACGCTACCAACGCATTGAAGGACGATCGGCTACGTGAAGTCGTCCCTCGTGTGTCCAACGTCATCACTGTCGAAGGTGCCCATTTCCTGAATATGTGTGCACAGGTATATCTGCACCTCAGTGTGGCTGACCAACATAGATTCAATTGGATTTTGAATTCTGTGCACAATATTCCACACACTGACTGGGCAGCTATAATGGGACCGGTTGTCATCCCCTCCACCAACACTGAAGCTGCTTGTCTCTGCCAGACCGGCAGTCACTCAATACTGGAGACGCAACCAATACCGAAGCTCTGCATTGTGAGAACGGTGGGAGACGACAACAAGTTTGAGGAACTTGTAGTTGCCGAGCCCAGGGACATCCTTCAGTTCCTCTTCTCAATCCTTCCCACGGATGTACTGGAGGAAATGACGGTTGTAGACAAGACAACGGAGGTGCCAGATGCACCGGCAACAGTTTCCACCTACTTCGAATCTGCTTCCTTCCTAAACGACCTGGAGAATGTGGTGGCAGGGTTGAAGGGTTCTACAGACGTGATGGCAACAATTGTTCTGGCCTTCAAGTTGTGGTCCGATGCATGGGACCCAGACAGCGTGAAACAGAACAGGAACGGAATCTGGTCCCTCGTCTGGACCTTAATGATCGGTGAGCGAGACTACGTCTTCCCTGTTGCTATCGGATCCAAGGGTCATGATCATCACCCTGCCCTTCGCGAGTTTCTCACTAAGCTGGATGCGCTTGGGAAGTACCCAACATTCCGGCACACTGATTCCGGCAAGAACATACGCGTCAAGTTGGTTTTTGGCCTCTACAACGTCGACCGGCTTGAGAAGGGGGAGCTGTGGTCTGGACAACACCACGCTACGCTTAGATGCAAGTGTTTCCGTGTTGTCTACGGGTTCTCTGATGGATACCATCCAAAGTATGCGTCCTGCGAGAACTGTCTGGCTAAAGTTGTTGCAGAACTCTGTGGCATTGAGGACACACTTGCGACGGAACCAGATAGTGGCGAGGAAGCCCACCATGAGGAGCACACCTGTTTGGAATGCGCCAACTACAGTCCTGTTCCAGCTGTGAATGGCCAAGTTACTGCTGGCAGAGTGCCTTTGAATCTCCGCCGCGTGGTTCCAGCTACGACTCAGGATCCGCCGGCTGCTCCCAACGAATTATCTCTCCAGTCCTGCATGTATGGAAACCCATCACATCCACCTCCAGGTCGCTCAATGGGTGAAGCGTCGCAGACATATGAATGCATCCAAGTGTCACAGACCTTCTTGGTTGTCGCTGCGCAGTACGCCGTTTTTCAATGCTGGAAGGGTGCCATAGCGAAGAAGAAAACATTCATGCTTTGGACTGACGCCTGCGGCATCGGGAAGAAACTTGCGACAAAGTTATTTAACATTGCTTCGTTCCACCGCAAGAACAAAACAGAGGAATTCTGTGACGTTTTCCAGCCAGGTCTCCTTCCACCAACGTGGCTCCATCCTTCAATGTTGATCCTGAAGTTCCTTGATGCGCCCATGCATCTCTTGTTTTTGGGGATTGTATCCAAGATTGCAGACATGATGGACGAGTGGTTCTCTCTTCGGGGTTTAAAGAAGTCCCTGTCCGAGCATGTAAGCAAGACGTGTGACAGACTTGGAAAACTTGGATTACAGTGGCTGTTGCTTCGCAAGTTTGGAGTAACGGTGTTGTCTAGAGGGTCCTGGGTGTCGGAACAATACGTGGCGTTTTCTAAAATCATATTGATTCCCTACGCTGGCCTTGTGTTTACTACCCGTGCCCCAAAGAGACAGGTCAGGGTGGTACTGCGCGTGCTAGACAGTTGCTCCTGCTTGCTGTCACTGCTCATGCAGAGATCTGTAACGGACGCATCTACGGAACGCGCTACATTGGCAATCAAGGCGTATCTGTCCGCCATCGATGCTCTTGGCAAAGTGATATTCAAAACAAAGAAGAAGCGGGCTGCTACCAAGAGGAAAGCGTCAGCAGCACTTCTTCCAGACAGGGCTTCCCATCCACAGAGGGTGCGACCTGCGTCCAACAGTCCCTTGGGTTCTAGTGGTGGTCATGTGGATATGGGTGCAGAAATGATGGAGAGCGGAAACCAAGAAGCACCAACAAGATTATCGGCAGGCAACCACGAGGACGGCAACGAAGTTCATTTTGGAGACGAGAGTGGTACCGTTGCCGCCAATGCTGCTGTCGATGTCTCGGCTTCTGCTGCAGCCACTGTCGCTGACTTTGCGGAGAAGCTACTGGAAAAGAAGGGAATTCCCATTTCTCTCAGCAACCCCAACCATGCCAGTCTTCCCAATTTGCCCATGTCCATGAAATCTCACGGGCCACCTGTTGACCAATGGGAGGGTAAGGATGGTTGCGAGAAAACGATCATTGGCATGAAACCGTTCTTCCATGGAGTCTGCGTGGTAGATGGCGGGCAGCTTTTGGCAGCATTCGAACGGTACTACAGAAGCAAGGTTATCAACGAGATGAACCGGCTTCTGGCTTGTCAAAGCTCACTGGTTGAGGCCAATGAAGATGGCACAGCGCGAGAGAGACTCACCGACGTGCGTCGCTACGCAAACATTGGTCAAGTGCTGACGATCATAGAGAAGGTGGAGCCGCTCACTGCGTTCCTTTATGCTGTTCACCTGGATGAAGATACAACGGCATCTGTGATCTGTGTTGCCATCCGATCGTTTGGCCATGCAGACACACTCTACTGTCTCACTATGACAGAGGCAACCGCTCTGACGGATGCAGATGACCTATTCTTTGCTAGGGACTTGCTCACATTTTGCAAAGTTGCCGTTGAAGAGACAGAGGCGAGAGTGCCAAGAATCTTTGACTCCTCCGAACAACCATCACAATTAATCACACCGCTTGTGCTGATACCAGGAAGTTGTGTTTGGCGTGATGAAGCCTATTCATCTAGCATTGAATTCCCATTTGATGACCTATACACGGTTGCCACTGACAACTACTCTGTCCTTCTGTCGGACTTGTTTGTGCACCAGAAGACATCACTCACACCTTCACTATGGCTACAGGATGGTGCCTTGGCGGATGACGATGCTTCCTCCGAGGTGGATTGGTTGTCCTGCAGTGTTGCCGAACTTCCGGCTGAGCTGGCTAGGCGTGTAGTCATCCGTACTTCTCTTGGGATGCCAAGAATAGCTGTTTCCGGGAACAAGGCTGACTTGGCTTCCCGTCTGGCTGATGATGATAAGCTACCATACCTCGTGGAGTCTGGCGGTGGTGGAACCACTGTGCCTGCATCAAGCCAGCAGGTCCCATTGGGTGTACCTGGCAATTCCGGTACCTGGGGAGAGATGACAGTTCCTGAGCTGAAGGCAGAGATTCGGAAACGGAATGAAAATAGGACTGGGATCAAGAAGTTGTTGCTCAGTGGGAACAAGGGGGACCTAGTAGAGCGACTACTACTGGACGATACGGGCGGCGAAAGTAACTAGAGACTATAGCGAGTATTTTCAGCCATTGGCTTCACTATTTTCAGACAAACAAGGAAGACCTAAAGTACAGCCACCACATACAGCTCAGGACAACACTGCTCTAGGGAAAGAAACTAAGTGTTTTTGTAATCGGGTTCACTATAATTTTAATTGGGCATCTCCCCATGCACCGATGATAGCAGGAGGATAGTAGTGCCCATGGCGGTTACTGTCTCAGGAGTGCCATATTTGGGTTCTTCGGTTCTTTGTTGATTTGTCATGGCTCGCGTTGTGCTGGCCGTTTCTGTGAAAGTGTCGGTGATTTGTCATGGCTCGCATGTGCTGGCCGTTTTCGTGTAAGTGTGGGGTGATTTGTCGTGGCTCGCATGTGCTGGCCGTTTCCGTGAAAGTGTGGGGGTGTGTGTGGGGGGAACATACATGTCACTCGCAAGAGTGATTGATACCTACCTCCTGGTGGTGTTGCCATACTTGGCCACAAGGAAGGAGTTCACGTGAGCCCTCCAGGATTCCTCTGCATCAATAGATTCGTCAGGGACATAGACAATTTCATTGCTGGCATTGTTGGTGACATCCCCAAAGATCAAGTCTACCACAGTGCTGGAGGACTCAAAGTCCAGATGCACGCGAGTAGGGTGATTGCTGAGCCAGTTACGGCGGCAGGACTCGGGGAAGACAGTTACCACAACATAATTGCCTTCAGGGATAGCCCTGTAGACAATGTTGCCAGGGGGGGGCATCGATGTTCCTGGTTACTGCGAATATGGTGGTGCGGGTTGTGCGATGAGGCCTGTGAGGGGGGCCATAACGCTGACGATAGGCGCGCTCTGGCGAGACGTTAGCTGGTACATCGAGTCTTCTGATTCTAACCATGGTGACTTGATGAAGATGATCGGTTAGAGATGGGGCCGGCGTATCTTAAAAGAATAAGAGCTGCATGGGGGACTTACATATTGCAATGAATTACTTTTTATGAGAAATCTCTGTCTTCTAAGATTGTTCACACGACCTATCTTTGAGCACAACAGGCGGGAAACTTCCGCCGACATGGTGGGATCGCAAGGGAGTTGAAGCAACCATCGGTACATTCATCGTGCTGACAATTGCAGAGGGCGGTACAGTTTGAAATCCTTGAAAAGACGCGAAGGAAAGCCAGGCCGGTCCCGCAGTTCGGCCGTTGTTGTTATCACATCTGCGGAAAGAAATCCCTATCTGGGTGCGTACCTTCTACCTGCGATCGTCAGCACAATGACATTACCCCAACCTGTTCACAACCTCAATCTCCATGGTACTATCTGGGATTTACGGCGGAGCCGTAACCGATCCAACCATACACTTCCTGCAGTCAACAGAAAAGACAGTGGGGTAGGAGCGTGTTTTGGAGCGTTGAGGATGAACCATACAGCAGCTGCCGTAGCTCTCCACTGAGGCAATTATTGGATGATTGTACAGTTATAACCGTACACCAAATTGAATATAGTTTGAAATAAAACAATACATCTCATCTATATGATAAACGCATTTGGTGAGTTTCATTGAATGAACGTTGCATCTGTGAACCAAAAGTGCAACTGGAAAACTGGAAAACAGCAGTGCAATTGCGTACCTTTTTCAAATAACGAAGTTCAATTCACTCTACCATGTCGTCCGATCCAGTTGAGCTTGACCCACTAGGTGAGGAACAACCTGCAATCCCTGCTCATGCTCCATGGCTCGCCGAACTCTTCCTATCAAGCGGAAAATACAATCCAACAAACGTCTCCGTCTACAAGACCATCGCCGAAAACGGATCCATGGATGGATACAAGTTCAAATATCATGGAAAGAGCCAGGTCTTCAACTACAGAAGCGATCCAATCCACACCGACATCAAGACATTGTACCATGCAATGACTGACCTAATGAGTGATCTCAAGAGACACTACCGTGAAGCGTCGCGAAACACAATGGTGAGAGAGGCTGTTGCACATGGTTTGGTGGAACAATCAGATTGTAAACTGGGATGGACTCACCTTCTCAGGGTCCTCACTCTGCTTCCCAAGGCCCCCGACAACACCCTTGCACTTGGCATCGACGCTGTCATGAAGGCACCAACGTGCAGAGAAAACATCAGGACAATTGTTCATGGCTGGATCTCCACCAAGGGTAGAAGAATTGAAATCACTGAGCCGAACCTCGGCCTCGACAAGCACAGGCAATTGGTGACACTGACAAGGCCACAGGAAAACTACAGTGGCAGTGCTTTTTACCGAGTTGCTGTCGTTACATCAAAGCACGTTGTGGACACAGCAAAGTCAAGGCTGAAGAAGGGAAGTGCAGCGGTTGAGTATTATCGTCGTGGCAGTGACAAGGAGCCGACTGAAGGGAAGACTCCAACAATGAGACCAAAGAAGGTTCAGAGATACGGGTTTGCATTGGTTTCACAGGGATGTGACAAGGAAAACGCGCAGGGAAACACGGACAAGGGGGGCGATAACAATAAGAACCCAAACGCAGACAACACCATGATCCCATTGGCCATTCCACAAGCGATTCAGTCCAAGATGTCCTGGGACACAATCGTGATGAGTGACGACAAAGGCAAAGTGCCAGGCAAGGCAACGGATGATGGGAGGATGCAGTGGGAGGAGTTTGATTTTGGTGGGGCAAACAACGGCGACGATGATGATGGGCTGGTTCTGATGGTGAGACCTGAAACACGAAACCACGCCAACTCACCACCACTACCACGGCTAGCCATGTATCTGTTCATGAATACCTTTGAGGAATGTGTTGGTGCATGTATCGAAATTTTTGGCTAACAAATAATCTCTTTTCCTACCCAGAAAACGCCAGCTGGCAGACGGTCCAGCGGTTTCAAGACTGACCAACCCATGCGTCAGAACTTGCAATGCACTCAGGCCCTCTCTGCCAATCATTTGGGGCGCACGGCTGCCTGGAAAAGGGCTCATATCCACCAATCATCGGGCACGATTCATCATCAGTCCAACAGTATTGATGTTAATAGTGCTTCCAAATGTCAAGCCACTGATTCCTGCAAGTTGCCTGTTCCGCCAGAGCCTCAAGACCAACCACGGAAAGGAAACGTGGCAGCCGTCCCTTTCAACAAGGGAAGGAGTAATAACAGCCAGGGCTCCGGATGTGTGCATGCCAGCCCTGATGGTGGCAATCTTTCGGAGGACTCAGACGATGATATCCCTGATATACCAGCGTGGAAAGTGCACCTATCTTCTGCTACAAAGAAGACCACTCCTTCCACTGAGAGGGAGGCTGTTGTTGAGTCCATGCTGATGCTCTCGAAGACCCATCAGTTCTCCATTGCGCCGGCCGTGTCTAATGATGCGACCTCAGATACTGCACCATCGATTGACCAACCAATTACCGGTGCATCTGTGAGTACGGTAAGTTCTGATGATTTCTTTTGCTGCGTTACTTGACATTATTCTAACACTATTATTATCTCTTCACTGATTGTCTCCCCAGGCTGTGTTCGGCTCCACTGCCGACACGGATCTTGCTAGTAGAGGAAAAAACACAAGCAAGAAGACAAACCAGACTGGGGTGACAAAGGCTAAGACAACAAAGGCTAAGGCGACAAAGGCTAAAGTGCCAACCAAGAAGAGCATGCAGAAGAAGGTAAGTTGTGACTGGATCAGCTTTTTTTTGGCAACGTTACCTTATTTCTGATACGTCTTTTCTCTTTTTTAAGGCTACAACCAAAGTTACCACCGTCGCTAAACTTGCAACCACAGAAAAACAACAAGTAAATGGAAAAGATGGCTCGATTGTGGCCATGAAGCAGGTAAGACTATG
>JAVCKV010222220.1:0-16126 GCA_032274145.1 Herpochondria borealis | reverse complement strand
AACTTGGACCAATTACTGTGTACTAGAAATGTACATTAGGGAACCCGTAGCTGAACGCCTGCTACTACAGCAGACACAGTATCTGTACCTTCCCGAGGAAGATCTCTGCTTTGCAACGTCTACTTCGCCGCAGGACAGGAGAGCGACTCTTCGAAACGAGGTAGGAGATTACCAGTCTCTTCCAGCCAGATCCATCGTAACCTGGTGGTCCCGTAGTTACTTTTCCACCGTGTGCGTTACACTGATGCTGAGTGGATTGGATCCAACACGGATTGGATCCAAAACACTACAAAACACGGCTGCCAGGCGAGCATGTTCTTACGGATCTTCATACCACTCGATATCTGTCGCATAGTGTCGCTTCCAATGCCACGGATAGCGGTCGGCATGATATGCTGTATTCAACTGCGTCGCTACTCGATAGACGTTGGAAGAAAAGCTTCCAATCAACACGTCGGCTCGTCGCAACACTTCCAAATCTGTCGCAATGGCAGGCGCAGCAGCACTCCGTCCTTCTTTAAACCACATCCACGACGTGTTCCCTTCCGAGACTCGATCGACGTTTTCTTGCATGAGGAAGGTCCAGTTGCTACCACTACTTATGGAATCTTGGAACAGGTGCATGACGGCTGCAGAGTCTGTAGCGAGATAGACGGTTGAAATCCCACTCTCCTTCTGCACTTGTCGTGCAATCTTCATAAACGACTCGACGGTTTGTAACGCTGCAGGATCGCGCGCAAAGTGATTTCTCATCGTCGGCACATTGTCAGAGAACCGCACGTGCATACCAATGTACTTGTCGGGAATCTTTGGTAATCGCTGTTCCATCTGCAGTCGCAACCCCTCAGAGGGTTTCCACAGATAATGCGCAGCCTGAGCACGCAACCAATACTTGCCCATCTCGCGCTCCCAGTGTTCAATGTGATCAATATGATAGCGCTGACCACCACTTTTGAACCACCCTTCGGAACGCAAACGCACTCGCTGCTTCGGGCCATAGTATTGGGCGTGAAAGTACTTTGAAGAATCCTTGGTCAAAATGCTTTTTGTGGAGGAGAGATTGCTCTGATCCGCCGGTACACTATTCGATGAAACGTGAACAGTTTCGTGCGTGCAGCTCGACAATGGCCCGTACAAGCAATTCCATGTCGAATTCACATCACCCTGCAAAGATTCACTCCACTGACAGTTCGGCGGGGCATATGCTGAGGTAAAATTGTCAGGCAACAACACGGTCCTATCGGTTGCCAACCCCATGACCAACGCATGGCCCATAACTTGAAGTTCCCAACAAAAGCCATCGTAAACATAATTGTGCGGAAAAACGACACGGCGGTGGAGGCAATTCTTGGGATGTTGATTTTGGTGAAGGAGGGATTGAAACTCGGTTTGTAACCGAACCTGGTGCTGCAACACCACTGTTAGATCTTCCGTATCATTCCACCGTGTGCTTGAAGTTGTCGCGTATTTTCCAATCGTTCTCGTAAAGTTAAACTTTTGTAGTTGCTGTTTGAAATCTTTGCTAGGAAGGTCAGCAATATTAGACATTTTTGGAAATTGGTTACCACTCAGTAACAGGACCCAGAAAAGACCGCACCGAAAGAAGAACCATTGCTTTGTTACAGTCCTTCGCGCATTACGAGAAGACTGGAGTTTCTCACGCCCCCCTTCGCTGGTCATGGTGGCTCCCTTCCCCTGGCCTACCCTGGTTATGAGTATCGTACTCGTGGGATTTCGATTGATGTCATGGCGGGATTGGAAAATGGAAAAATGACAAGAGAGATGATAAAAATTGAAGTGTCAGTATCGGCACACAGTATAGTAGACACCAGTATTCGGTCTCTCAGATCTACAGATTAGATATGCCAGATAGTAGCTTTCCAGATCGGTCACAAGTTAGTAATGGTTAGTGGTTCTATCAGACATCCTTGTTGAGCATGCGAAAGTTATCTCTTGCGCCCATATTCAATTGAGCTGGATCGCCTAATAATGGTATATCTCTCAGAGTGGGATTCGAGATGGAAGTCGCTTTCGAAGTCAACAACGTCCAAGTGAAAAGTTGGTCGCAGCAACACTGCGTGTAACAAACCAAGACTAACCATCCGATCAAACCTAAAAGCTAGAGGTCCGCCATTCGTTGTTTTCCCGCCTGATCCAATCGTGTCCCCCCGTGGTCCGGGGACGAATTGATCTACGATTAGACGCGTGCACACTTCTACATGTAGTATAATGTGAGTGTAGGTTAAGAGTTTTAACGGGTCTGGAAGAGATCCCATACTGAGGCGCATGCTATGGCACGAGTTCGGCCAACAATGCTCCACAACAAAAATAAAGTGGACACGATATTGAAATCCTGCGGAACAGAGACAGTAAACATGGGCAACGAAAAGCGGGATACGCACCACCAGTCTCGTGTTAGAGAAAGGACCCTAACAAAGCAACGGACCCTCTTTCGGCTCGGCCTCTTCTTAGTTCTTTTACAGTCACACACCAGCTACGAATTTCCTGAAATGTCGATGATTCAAGGCTGTCTCCGAACATACAGCAAGCAGCGACTACGGCAGAATACTGTTGTGAGAACGACGGGGCGATTCAAGGCAACCTCAGCGACAAGCTGGAATGAAACGGTAGATTTGTCAGAAGTGTTAAAGCACCAGGTTCGGTTACAAACCGAGTTTCAAGCGTTCCTCCACCAAAATCAGCACCCTAAGGATTGTCTCCATCGTCGTGTCGTCTTTCCATACGGACGTGGTATTTACGATGGCTTCTGTTGGGAACTGCAAGAAATGGGACGGGCACTAGTCGTGGGATTGGCCACCGATAGGACCGTGTTGTTGCCTGAGAATTTCATCTCAGCCTATGCCCCTCCCAACTGTCAATGGAGTGAATCCTTACAGGGTGATGTGAATTCGACATGGAACTGTCTGTACGAACCATTATCCAACTGTACCCACGACACAGTTCATGTTTCATCGAATAGTGTACCGCCGGATAAGAGCAACCTCTCCTCCACGAGACACACTTTGACCAAGGATTCAAAGTACTTTTCGACCCTCTACTACGGAACAAAGCAACGAGTGCGTCTTCGGGGAGCCGGTTGGTTCGAATCCTACCAGCTCAATCACATTGATCACGTTGAACACTGGGAACGTGAAATGGGCAAGTTTTGGCTACGTGCTCAAGCCGCGCACTACTTGTGGAAGCCCTCCGAGGGATTGCGACTTCAGATAGAACAGCGATTACCGGCGGTTTCTACCAAGTACATTGGTATGCACGTGCGATTCTCTGACAATGTTCCCATGACGAAAAAGTTCTTCGCCCGCGATCCCGAAGCCTTACAAACCGTCGATTCATTTATGAAGATTGCTCGACAAGTACAGGAAGAGACTGGGATTTCAACCATCTATCTCGCTACGGACTCGGCAGCCGTCTTGCACCAGTTCCAAGATTCCATTAGTAGTGGTAGCAATTGGACCTTTCTCACTCAAAAGAATGTTGTTCGAGCCTCGGAAGGGAATACGTCTTGGATGTGGTTTAAAGAAGGGCGGAGTGCTGCTGCGCCTGCCATTGCGACAGACCTGGAGGTGCTAAGACGGGCTGACGTCTTGATTGGGAGCTTTACATCCAACGTTTATCGGTTGGCAGCGGAACTGAATACAGCATATCATGTCGACCACTATCCGTGGCCTTGGAAGCGACACTATGCAACAGATGTCGAGTGGTATGAAGATCCATAAAGAATCTTCTCGACAGTGACAGGAGGTTGCCTGCACCCTACGTGGCTCCTAGAGGTTAACCGGTGACGCGCCCACAGGGTCGAGAGTAAACTAACGAACCAGGCAACCAGGCGGTTGCGTGTTACCTTCGCGGGCTACTTGTAAACTGCAATCACTACAAGCACATGCTACTAGTACAGAGAGGAAAGCCAAGTTGAGCTTGATAGTAATGCTTCTTGGTATGAGTATCCAGGTTGGTAGAGGCTTCCTACGTTGACCGCAGGAACGTCCCTGCTATAATATAATATACAATACTAAACTAGGCGTGGATTCATATTCTATCTCACATTACATAAACCATAGAAGTGCTGTCTACAATGATTATTGTAATCATCATATCACACCACTCACTGACATCACTCTCACATATACATTCTCGCCCACTACAGACCAGCTTCTTTAGGGATCTTCAAAGAACTCGACATCGGTTGTGTAATGTCGTGTCCAATGCCACGGATAGCGGTCGGCATGATAGGCTGAATTCAGCTCCGTCGCCAATCGATACACATTGGAAGAAAAGCTTCCAATCAACACGTCAGCTCGTCGCAACACTTCCAAATCTGTTGCAATGGCAGGCGCAGCAGCACTCCGTCCCTTCTCAAACCACATCCACGTCGTGTTCCCTTCCGTTGCTCGAACGACATTTTTCTGAGAGAGGAATGTCCAATCGCTACCCATGGAATCTTGGAACTGGCGCAAGACAGCCGCTGAGTCCGTAGCGAGATAGACGGTGGATATTCCAGTCTCTTTCTGTACTTGTCGAGCAATCTCCATGAAGGATTCGACAGTTTGCAAGGTTGCGGCATCACGGGAAAAGTGATTTCTCAACGTCGGTACATTGTCAGAGAAACGCACGTGCATACCAATGTACTTGGTTGGAATCGTTGGCAGACGCTGTTCCATCTGCAGCCGTAGTCCCTCGGAGGGTTTCCACAAGAAGTGCGCAGCTTGAGCACGCAACCAAAACTTGCCCATTTCACGTTCCCAGTGCTCAACGTGATCAATGTGATAACGCTGGCCACGACTTTTGAACCAACCGGCTCCGGCAAGACGCACTCGTTGCTTCGGTCCATAGAAGTAGGTGGAAAAGTAATGGGAACGCCATACTCTTTCAATGCTCTTCGAGGCGGATATATTGCTCTGATCCGCGGGTACTACACTATTCGACGAATCAGGAGGAATCATGTCATGAGTACAGCTCGACAACGGTTCGTACAAGCAATTCCATGTGGAATTCACATCACCCTGCAATGATTCACTCCATTGACAGTTGGGAGGAGCATAGGCAGATGTGAAATTTTCATGTAAAATCACGGTCCTATCGGTGGCCATCCCCATGACCAACGCACGCCCCATTTCTTGCAACTCCCAGCAGAAGCCGTCGAACCCTTTACCATTAAATGGAATAACAACACGACGGTGCGGACAATCCTTGGGATGTTGGTTTTGATGAAGGAGCGCTTGAAACTCTGCTTGTAGCTGACCCTGATGATCCAACACTGCTGTCAAATCTCCAGTTTCATTCCAACGCGTCGGCGACGAGGCTGCCGTGTGTTGTTGCCCCATTGTTCTCGTAAAGTTATTTTCTTGCAGTCGCTGCTTGTTGTACGTGTGAAGACAACTTTGAACAATCGTCATGTTGTTTGGGAATTCGTAAATATGCGACAGCGAAACAAACAGGAGAAGACCTAACCGAAAGAAATGCCAGTGCTTTGGTAGGCTCGTCCTCTCACCATTAGGAGACTGATGGTGCTCATGCTTCTGTTCCTCCTTGGGCAACATGGCTGCACCACCTCTTCGCCTCCTGGATATGAGTAGCCTTGTTTGGTGTAGGATTGCCATGGCGTGTACTGGGTGCCGCACCAGCCAATGCCTTCGTACAGAAAACGAAAAAATGACGACGCAAATGGTCGTGATTTTTTGTCACACCTTCGCCATGATAGTGTTCTTGTTCATACAGAGGGGGTACATACGTAATATATATGAATATGGTACCCGAGTAGGACCTCGCGAAATAACTTCTTTTGGCTTCAAAATGGATATAGCTAACGGTCTGCCACGAGTTATATCATGTTTTATGTGTTTCGAGTATATTGCTATCGGGAACAAAGGAATAGTCGTACATTCACGAACATGCACTGTACCTGGTATTCTTTCAACGCCATCGATTGACAATGACAATGAAGAGGCAATCATGGTGTCGTTGCATTGATGTACTCTTGATCGCATGGGCCGTCGTGATCCTTGCGGGTCACATTACCACACAGAAATCGGTGGTGATAGTCGAAACAACAACGGCAACAACAACAAGCTCCCACGAAGATCATCGACAGCAGCCGCTGTCGTTGCGGGGACAGTTGGGGGAAGAATTTCAAACGGTCCTGGAAGAGAATCAATTCCCATCCGATTGCAAGACACGCCGTCTTCTTCTTGTCGATGGGGTTGATGTAGAATCATTGTCGTCGTCGTCTCTGGTACATCACATTCAAATCATGGCGCGATATCTCATGGTTGGACTGGCAACAGATCGAACCGTCGTACTACTCAACAGCAACAGCATTTGTGTCTACAACGACGGCAACAACACCAACAATTGCTGGTTGCAACCCATCACCAACTGCACGTCGGAAAGCAGTGGAATCGACGACGAGACCAAGAACAGCATCGTCGAGGGCCGTCGTCAGTCCAACCAAGGTATCATTTTTGACCCCGAAACCAAAAAGTCTCTCATCAACAACACCAAAGAGCTATTTTATTTTGTCCCGCATGCCTATGGAAATAGTCGATTGTTTCGTGCATCTGATCCGATCAATATCAACAATGCTTCGCTAACCTACACATTTACAGCGGATGACGATGAAGCCTGGTTTACTCATGCAGATCATGTGGAGCACTGGGAGCGTTCCATGGGGCGCTTCTGGATCCGAAGTCAGTTGGCAGATTTTATCTGGAAAGGAGTAGTCTATGAGGATGATGCACTTCTTCCTTCATCGCCCTACATGGCCCTCGATATGCGCTTCTTTGAGTACGTGGAGGAGTTTTACCAAGATTTTGGTCGAGACGCGGCGCAAACACGAGATGTGGAGCAGTTTATGGAACTAGTCCAGGGGATTCGCGATCGAACGGGCATTGTCAACATTTACCTAGCCACCGACTATGCAGGACTTGCCTCTCACATGGCCAAGAACTACCCCGAGTACACGTTTCATCAATCTCCAGAACCCAGTCATCGTCCATGGTGGAAAATAGGACGAAGGAGGAGCAATGATGTTGCCAGAGAGTTGTACATTTTGCAACGAGCCGATTATCTGGTCGGAACCTTTCAATCCAACTTTTATCGGCTTGCTACGGAACTCAACTCAGCTTACAATGATGCGCACAAGGAGAACCATCAACGAAAACGACACTATTCAGTCGACATTGAATGGTTTGAAAAACCATAAGCGTATTGCGCATGACAGATATGCGAGAAGATGCATTTGGTAACCCTTACTACTTGTGATAAAAGAGATGTAAAGCTGTGTTTATGAAACATACTTATATACTGTTGCGACGACAAATCGCACAAAGTTCTCATGTTTCCGAAAACAGGAGCAAGATGGTGAATGCTTGTTTTCGTGAGGATAAACCAAACGGAAACAACCGATACCCGCTATGGCCCACCAGGGCATTGTGGATCGAGCGGCTGCTGGTTGCAGGCGACAGCTGCGTTGGTTGCGCTACTATTTACTTCAGAAAGTCTACGTTTCTCCTACTAGGAGAGCGTAAGTGAGAGCGTAGCAGCACTCTCGAATCGCCTCAAACAACCATCCAGCATCTCTTCTACCCCGACCGATAGCAAGCATCGGTTCGTAATCAATTTCAGCCGCTACCAGCTGCTGCCTCCTAGGTCGAAAGAAGCACTGCATCCACGGGAACATTGCGAGTCTCGCGGGAGACATTCAGTTACACAGTGTAGGGTGGCCACCACCTGAATCATCGTTTTTGTACTATGCAATCTCCAGAGGTAGACTGGAAGCCAAGCAAGGCTACAAATCAGCAGGTCACCGAAGCTGCTACTTACTGCTCGACATTTCGCCATCCTACTCAATGGTCCTATTTATAGTACCCAGGTTTGGTTCCGCGCAGTCCCAGTCACCTACTAGTCTATGATACTCTACATGTTCAGTGCTCATTGGGTGAATCAATCGCAGAAAGCTACGCAGCAGCGGTCAGTTCTGCTAATGCGAATGTACAGTCACCCGCATTATGAGTCGTGCGGGAGAACAGTGCTTGCCTTGGTGTGTGCTAGCAAGATCCACAATGTGGATCTGGGAGGTTCGCCTGCAAAGAATCTGTACCTTGCAAGGTCATTCTGCAGTACACACCATAGCATATTCAAATCACTGTATCAAGCACGACCAACTGTATCAATCTCCAGTCACCATTTATTCAGATACTTCACCACCAACCTCCTCAAAGAGTTCCACCAATGTATCTGCCGACTGCGCTCCAGACATGCCGTAGGGTCGCTTGGCAGCGTCCCCATCCACAATGAAGAACGGAACTCCCTTAATCTGGTATTTTTTACGACCAGCTTGGATTTCTTTCATTACTTCAGAGGCACCCTTCCCGTTCTCCAGATATTCAGTGAGGGCATCCGTATCCTCCAGCCCCAGCTTTTCACCCACCTGAACCAGAGTACTCGTAGAGGAAATATTTTCTCCCTCTTCATAGGAAGCTTGAAAGAGTGCTGCGTTGCTTGTCGACGTGTCAATATTGTTCTCCTTTTCAGCATAGAGCACCAGTTGATGCGCTTTGAGCGTATTAGGCCACCACTTCCAATTGCCAAACATGGCACCATCTTTCCGTCCTTCGGAACGTAAATGATTTGTCCATCCGCTTCCACCCCAACGTCGTTTGTTGTACGCCTCAAATTCTTCGCCATCACCGCGAGTGCCTGGATCAATCATGTAGGGTTTCCACTCCACTGACACCTTGTCCGATCCAAAGCGTGCAACCGCCTGATTGAGACGCTGCTGTCCCACGTGACACCAGGGTCAGGCCAGATCTGAATATACCAGCACACGAACAGAAGGTTTCGACATGCTGTTCAGTGCAGTTGCGGTGTAGAACAAAAGGAAGAATAGCACCTGCAACGGCTGATGAGCGGTACCATCATCTTTCTGGTAGTGCGGATGACGACTGACTCGACCAGTCAGTACTGTATGCTATATGAACTTGTAATACTGTAGCAGTGCTGTACAGCTAGGAATCTTAAAGTAGTGGAATTTGAAGATTTGGAGGCAGTATGGAAGAGCTTTTCAGTCATGGATCTCTCATTCACGCACGAGCTCCCGCATAATTATCCGACTGCATCATGGACTGACATTTGCCGGCGTAGTCGTAAACGCGGCAAACGGTAACGATAACCACCGTCCGTTCACTGTGACCTCACTAATTAGACGCACGTAGATTTCAGGTACGATCATTACTACAGTACGGTGCGGTTGTATGTTTGAAATATGAGGGACATATCTGTATCAATTACATGTACAGAATTTTTACCTCGTTTAGATGCCAATTTTTATATATCTAAACATTCATTAGGACTATATTTTAATTAATATATGCAAAATAAGAAATCCTCTTAAACGTACATGTATATCGAGTATGTGACTTGCGCAGCCTGGCGTTTGTGAGTACTCCCATCCAGAAATCTCGAACACTGTCTTTTTGTCGATCACTATAATTCCCTGTAGATTCTACATAGACTGTGTATTGGCCGACCATTCCTATCCGCGTCAGATGCTCAAGTACCAATTGATATCCACATATGCCTCGCCTGAACCCGTGATACTCTTGGTACGTGGATAAATCATTTATACCAGATAACGCGGTAGGACGAATTGTTTCATTCACTAATGGACAAACGACTCCGTCACTGTGTACTTTTATCGCTTTTCATTGGCTGATAGACTAATCCGATAAACCAGGCATCTGAATGTTCATCAAAAAAGTGATTGTGGTGTTCACGAGAGTCTCCTCGTGTTTGGAAGGCGATGCGAGAAGACGAACATCTGAAACTACATTTACTATGGCAAGGCCCAAAGGACAGAATAGAATTTTTCTCGCAAAATTTGTGGCAAGGACACACTTCTTGCTAGCACGAAGTTTAATATCGACAGCAAGCCCCCTCGACAGCAACAACTGCTCAACAACTACGCAACAATGGTGATGCAAACAGTACGCTCAAGATCACACTCAGCGGTGCTTCCGTATATCATCAGTGACATCAAAAAGGTGGAAATGCCACCACTCTGCACGCCTCCAAAAACACGGCAGCTTTTGGATCGCAGACTTTCCTCTGAAATGTCGGGCTCATGTTCAAACCTCTCTGATCGACGACGATTACCCACATTGCCGCTAGTGAAGGAACCCAGCAAAACACAGAAATTCAATGGTGCCGCTCGATTCCCTCTGCTTGTGACCCTTATGGTAGTCGCAATCACGTTTTATCTTGGCTCGACATTGTCAAATGAAATGATGAAACACAGAGTCTCGGAGCTCGAGAAAATGAGAGATCGTCTCATGTCAACACAGAACAGTCTCAATGCTCAGCTGCAACGAGCGAAGAAGAGGCAAGAGGAAGAAATGAAGCTACGAGAGGCAAATCAAGGAGACCACAAGCTTGAAGAACGCATTATGAATCTAACCGCTGATGTGGACCGACTGCAAAAGCAAGTTGATATTGAGCACGAACAAGCTATGATGGCAAAGCGTGATATGGAAGCCCAATCGCAGTTTGTAAGGCAGGTGAAAGCTGACGGAGACAGTCAAATAATCACCATGAAGGAGACAATTCAGAAGATGGCTCGCAAACAAGCGACTTCAGAGTAAGTCACCTGCTGTCTGACAGTATTTATCGGAACTGCCACCGACACTATGGTTCGCATTCTCACATACATTGTCTCTCTCTACCCTTTTCTTAGTTTCGGAGCTGGTCCCCACTACGCTCAATTCACACTGAACCTTCCTAGTCATGGTGTTCGCACCTTCACCGTCGAATTTGCACCTCTTCAGCACATGCCTGTCACCGTCAACAACTTTCTCCAACAAGTCACTCGCGGCTTTTGGGACGACTCTGCCTTTTACCTGAAAGCGGAACACGTTGTGATTGCACGACCTGTCAGCTGGGATACGAAACGAACCAAACGTGATGACTTCGGTGAACTCGCACATGTTCCCTTCTCAGAATACAGCGATCACTTCCCACATGCTCCTTACACACTGGGTTTGAACGGAAAGCCATCTGGACCTGACTTTTACATTAACCGCATGGACAATACTGTTCCACATGGACCTGCTGGACATCAAAAAGATGGATCAGCAGAGCCGTGCTTCGCGAAAGTCATTCTAGGAACCGACACTATCGACTTGATGGGTTCCCTGCCATCAAAGGACGGTGACGAGTTTCTGCTGAAACGAGCTGTTGAGATTGTTCACATCAAAATGGTCAAGGACTTGCGAACTGTCCCTGGAGGCCTTGCCTACTTGCGAGAGCAGCTCCAAGCAAGTTCGAAAGCTCTACCTACTAGTATGAAGTAACTACAATAGTGTTCCAACTACTTCTGCAGCAATAAGAATCCTAATGTTCACACCCCGAATTCAAAAATTAGGAAAACGAACGGTGATTCCACCGAAGGGGTAGCAAACTGTTCCTACTGTAGCTAGTATTTTGTTCCATGTACAACACCTCCCGTGAACCAATATGCCAGAGACTAGCGCGTTTGCAAAAAGTTCTCGTGACGTTCTCTACAGTATCTCTCCCTTTGGGTCATTTTTCAATTGTTATGGAAACCAGTTGGGCAAGGTCGGCTGGCGTGCGAGTACCATGTGCGCCACTGTTTTTTTGTCCAGTATCATTTTCAATGTAATCCAGTAGCTTATGTACAGTAACAGTACGTATGGATCTTCTCCAGATCTTCTTTCTCACGGTCGGTCCTCATCCTCTACTTGTTGCTGTTACTTGTCATCCAACGCAGAGCTTGCTCTTCAATATCTTCAAATCGCTCTCTATCATCCGATAACACCACCACCACCACCACCACCACCACCACAACAACAACTATGATTCCAGTTGCAGGTGACGCAGCAGCTCTTGGGGTCGGAGCCTTCTTTGGAGCCTACACTCGGTATCAAATTGGTCGAGTGGCTGCGGAAAAGATTGCCGAGCATCCAAAGGCATTGGGATCCTGGACGGCATGGCATACATCGGGAATTAATATTTTGGGATCCTTTCTGCTGGGAGGAATATCACAGGCACCGCCGTCCAAGGTCATGACACCACGGACCAAGCTCATGCTGGGCGTTGGCTTTTGTGGATCCTTCACGACTTTTAGCACCTACTCTGTGGATGTGGTCAACTGGATTGCCAAAGGACAGACATCTACAGCACTTAAATATGTGCTCACAAACAATGTGGGAGGCATCATGGCCGCAGCAGCTGGTATGGCGCTGGTGAAGAAGGGGTTCAGATAGGTTTGGGTTGATACTGTACCTTAATCGCATCATGGTTCCAAACTTGTCAATAATCAACTACTATTCGATTTGATAACCACAGTTATCTTTCTCGCAACCCATTGTCTCCTGATGGCTTTGGCTATACACTGGCAGCATGCACATCGACTCGTCAAACATTGATTCCCGTCAGTGCATAACTCCGTTCCATAGTTCTTCTCTTATATGATACCTCTCGCCACAATGACTGGACCAAATCTAGGATGAGGCGACTCCTGTCGGAAGTCATCTTCATCCATAACCAGAGTCGCCTTGATATTCTCCCCCACCGGGAGCTGAATCGAAGGATACACCTCACCTCGGAAGCGATTGATCGCCAAACCGTGCTGTGGCTCACCATTGACTAAAAACTGAATCATGGGCAGGTCTGACTGTTGCACAGCTACACCTACAGTATCACCATCATTGATTTCTACCTTTCTCATCAGCGCAGTTCCATTCGTTTGGGGGGTCACTGCAAACAGAAGTCAATGTGAGCTCGCACGACTCCACATGCGATGCATCCAAACTTGACAGTGCGTGTACGTACCATCATCTTGTTCCTCCAATTTATTATAGAACGCACGATCTTTCGGTGTTGTAACCCCAAACATTGTATCTTCTGACTTTCCATCTGCCACTTCTACATGCCACTCCCAGTAAGCTGCGTCCTGTTCAATGCAAACTCCAGCCAGCGCTAGTCCATTCCCAAATGCCTGCGTACAAAAGTCAGTCACATGAGCTTCATCCCCGATTAATCAATTGCCTGCAGTGATGAGGGAACGACGTACCGTCATGTTCTCTTGAACGTCCACAGTCGGCGCTGACATTCGTCTTGAAATAGTCATTGATTTTCCCTTGGCTTGAGATCTGCCTTTCGAAGTCATTTCTGACTCTTTCGACAAAGATCCACCTCCTTCTAAACACGAACAACAGCACCCCATGGTTCCGAGTCAACACAATAAGAGGTTGAATGATTGCAATGAAAGGGAAAAGCAGGAGGTCTACACAATGATGGCGAATCGCGGCATTCCTGTGCTGGATCTTGTTTCGAGAATCAACGGAATCGGGAATCTTGGAGCATCAGTGGTGTATAGTTCGATTGTTGAATCATGGTTGAATATCCTCCATTGTAAAATATTGATTTGGCAGATTGCCTTTTGATATTTGGAAAGTCTTGAAGCGCTGACTTATAGTTGTAGCTCTACTCTAGTAGCGCTCTACTCTAGTAGAGCTTGGTCTAAGCTATCTTCCCTTCTAAATGTGCAAAATGCGACGACGTAACAAACATATCTCTCGGGAGCTTTTGTGGGACAACACAACCCCAGTAATGAGACACATCTTATCGCCGACTTGCTCTTTCTTGTCCTCTTCCGATACACCGGAAGACAGGGAAGAACACGTGTGAGGAGAGCGGCATCACAGGACATCCGGTTGACCCAATTAGAAATACTCGGAGTAGCTAGCTACGCATCCTTCCAAACAAATCGGAAGATGGAAACACCATCCACTTCATCGACCTTCTCATATTCAAAACCAGCCTCAACCGCCGCTTCCAGGGTTCCTTCCACAGTAACCTCCACCCTGCGCCGCGTACAGTAGCCCATGAGAAAGACACCTTTCGGATGCAGCAAGGTAGAAATAGTCTCCCACAAGGGCTGAACAATCACAGGCGAGTAGACAACGTCTGAAGCGATAATCAACGGAAACGTTTTGCCTTGTTGAGCCTCAAGAAATTTGTTTGCCGTGTCCTTTCCCCAGATCAACTGTTGGCTCGAGAGAACATGCCGTTCGTCGACGGCCTGATTGTCCTGAATATTTTGACGCAACTGTCGGAGTGCGTCGGAATCCCCGTCAGTCACCACAACGTCCGAACCGTCCACAAGTCGGTGCACCAGCAAACCACAGAGCCCGAGACCGGCTCCGATCTCGAGGACGCGGATGTTATTATTGTTTCCTTCATCTTCAATAATGCTGCTGCGCTCTCCAAATATCTCTTTCTGGTGTTTTACCATGTACTCGGATAGATAAGTGGCCGCCCGCCACAAGGTTACGCCCGTCGCCTGCCACGTTTCGTCGGAATCATACGTGAAGCCACTCAATTCAATTGTAATATCGTTTTCAAATTGAAAACTAAATTTTTCGTGCGGGTCTGGGGCAAACAGATCAATTGGGGCGTCTTCGTCCGGGGTCGTGAGAATTTGGGTCGATTCGCCGTCTTTGAACCAACGGATTTTGGCGTCGGACCAGCTCACTTCCTGACTTTCCCCTCCTCCCGATCTCTTGTCTTGTTGCTCTCGAGTAGCATTTACTGTCGCCGGTGCGCAGGATGATTCATTGGGAGGCAACTCCTTATTATCCATGTTGTTATCGTCGTTTCAAATAATTTGATGGTTCTCCTCCACCAGCCAAAGGACAGATGACAGACAGTGGAAACTTCACGCGTCATGTACTTTACTGTCTGTAGACTGATTTCATCGCTGAGAGTGCTCGGCGTGATTTGTGGATTGCATCCTTTGAAGAATGTTGCTTCCGTTGGGTCGGCTAACGCCCGAACCATGCTGCACTCCTATGCTCTAGTAGACGCCTTATTTCTTTTTCTCTCCTTCCTTTCTGCGCTTTGGGGGTGTCAGTGTAGCTTCGTGCTCAGGTAATCTGCATTTGGGACTATAATGCAAAAAACTCTAGCTATCATACCGTACGTAGGCTACGAATACCTGGTACATCTGGGCCTCCTTGTGGGTTCATGTTTGATGAGATCCTGTAGCTTGTTACTGATGTGGACCTACAACAGTCAACGCAAGATGCTGCCTATGCGTTAAAACTCTAAGAGTGTAGAACAGATAGAGAAAGGCGCTGTACATGATCAGGCATTAGGAGTAGAGTAGAGTAGAGTGAGCCGCATCTACATGTACATCTACTTCGCTAGCGTGTACTAGAGTATGTGCTAACGCCTCATGATCTGGCACGGGCCTCCTGCGACTTGTTCAGTCATCGCCGGAAACCGTGATCTGGCAGCTTCCTACGAACTATGACCATGCTCCTGCGCTGATGGCTGCTATGACTACGAGTAGCATCAAAAGACCCCACACATTAACCTGCTTCGCTGAGTATGGATAGTAGCTATTTCTGTAGGATACGTGGTTGTCATTGTGTGTGCGGCAGCAGTATGGCAGGTAATCGTGAGTCATAAGTTGGCAGAAAATGACCACGCACGAACGTTGCTTCTTCCTGTCGCACCAGAACTCTAATGCACATGTCGTTCTGTGACCAACAACTCACTAAAAGTAAAACAGAGAAGCACCCCCGAAGTCATGGGCCGCAGTGTCTATCAGTTATACGATATGGAGATTCCGAACAAGCCAGATCCTAAGGATCCGCGTCTAAAGCAGATGTCAGCCACTCCCTCCGTTGTCGAAACGCCACCACCACCTCGTGTCCATGAAAGGAGTGTCTTGATGCCTAATGGCTCCAGGACGTCAGTTCTTCATATCACGAGAGAACTGATGAAAATCCTGCCTATCGCAACGTTGCATTACAATCTTACCACCTATAGAAACGCATTTGTTGGCCTCGATGCTGTGAGGATCTTCAAGGATCACTTTAAACTTGAGTCAACGGAAGAAGCTGTCGAGTTCGGAAACACTCTCATTGACTCCTACATCATAAAACACGTACATGGCCAGCACAGCTTCAAGAATAAGTATCTCTTCTACCGCCTACAGTGTTTCGATCAGCCTGATGTGCTCAACTCCTTCCGCATCTGGACCGAACGCGTCGACAAGGATAGTATGTCTCTGTTGAAGAGACTC
>JAVCKV010222109.1:0-16127 GCA_032274145.1 Herpochondria borealis | reverse complement strand
GCGTATCTGGACTTTGCCGAATCTTACGCCACAGCCTACAATCTATGCCATTCCGAAGCTGCCAATGACGGCAGTAGCACCAGCGAAGAAGACCTTGACAACATTGATGAATCCAATGCCCAACGAGGACTTCCCCTCGATCAGATGATTCTTTTGGGGGGCTGCCACACACCTACACGAGGGTTGGAGGTCAAAATCATGCCGGGGTTTGGAGCGCATCGAGTGCAGAAGAAAAATGAATATGTCCAGGGCGTGTTGGGTGTTCAAGCCCATCTCCGATCCATTGGAACGGTAGATATGAGTGAAGGGCTTGCGTCTGTGTCACAGTGTCTGTCGGCTCCCTCGAAACGCTTTGCACGGGCGCTAGGAGTCGTCGATGGAACACTGGCGCTTCTTGAGTATGCTTCCGCTTCAGCTGACAATGAATCCAGTGACCCATAGCCAGAGCCGCAGCCTCTTTGCTTATCATCTGCACTACTGTAACTAACCAACCAACCTTAACTGCTCAATATAGATGAGGAACACTAGGCAATGCTGGCTTTCAAGTGCTTCACGAAATATTGGACTGGCTTTGTTTGTGCTTTCTTTGCTTGTTGCTGAGTGTAGCTCTCATTAGGGGGCAGCTCAACGGATACTAGCATTTCAAAATCGAGGAACCTTGCCTCCTCCTCAGCAACAAGAAATGTCTTCTCAAGAAACAGACATTGAATGGCAGTGGATAGAAGATACAGACTTGAAAGATCCTGCATTTGAGGCCTATCAATGCGAAGAAACATATTCTTATGCGAGAAACGAAACCAGAACGAAAGCTCCTTTGGATGGGACGAATGGACGATGGTTCCTACAAACCTCACCCTACGCGACGTCAGTCTTCCAGAAAATATAGTGCTCCTCATTCGTTAAGGACGGAGCAGTGGAATGTGACATTGGCTTGGCGAGAGAAACAGCGGGCAAGAGATTCCACAATTTCGTTCGAGTTCAATGAGAATGGGTTCGTTCGGTGTCTACTTCCAGAAAAATCGACTACTCAAACAACAACTGCAGGGATGGAGGGAAGCTTTGTGCAAGCAATGTTAAACAAACTGCCACACAAGAATCACTCTAAACAAACTTACGTTGTGGGCACTTGGAGGCTTGCTCCATCAGGTGTGATTTGGAAAGTGACATGGGACAACACTACTTTCTCCTTTTATACGGACTTGCACCTCAATCCTTTCGGGAAACATCCCAAAATGTTCCGAGGCATGGTGATTCGAGATCGAAAACTATTTTCCTCCAACTTCTTGCGGCCTTTAGTGGCCACATTCTCGGGAAAGGAGTGGGGTCAGATACCATGGATTTCTCTTACAAGAATCGAAACTAGGAACAATCAATCAAGCTGAGGTTGTGCCACAGAATGAATCCTTCACTGAAATAGCTTTGCAATGGGAGAAGTCAGCTTCCAATGGAACACTGGCGCTATCGAATACGCTTCTGCTTCCGCTGACAATAAGGATCAATCCGGTGACCCAAAGCCAGAGCCACAACCTATTTGCGCGCCTACTTGCGCTGCCATTGCTGCAACTGTCTCCTAAAGCTATAGAATATCTTACAGTACATATCAGAGCATTAGTTAGCTTAATTGCCAAGCAAACTTACTTTCATGTTATCGAATCTTGGACACTCCTGGTTGAGAACAAAGATCAAATGTCTCCAGTAGATTCAGGAAATCTCGATCCGGAAACTCCCCAACTTCGCCATGGATCATCCAATTGCTAATCTTAGCCAGAGTCTCCCGGTTGGGTAGTGGAATGCCGCCTTCTCTCTCACCAGACGCCTGACGGCATCCAATCAAATTCGAATACGTTTGTACAATATCCGCTTTGGGTTTACGAAGCTCTTGGTATGCTTTCAAAGCTGCGGCCCAATTCAGATTCTTCTTGGGCGTGTCGTCCCGATTACTAGTATCCCATTCCAGTTTCATAAACTTGACCGCCACTTCGACCGACACAAAGGCCGAATTGGCTCCTTGGCCACAAACTGGATGCATTCCATGGGCAGCGTCTCCAACCAAGGCCAGTCTCTGTTGTTGGGGGGAACACCAGGTAGGTGCTGGAAGACGACCCACAATGGAACGTTCAAAGATTTGTGCTTCGGGAGTGGCCTGTAGGATGGTGGCAAGTTGCGTGTTAGCAACCAGAGGAGAGAGAGCTGTATGGACTCCTGGCAAGCCCAAGCCTCCCCTGCCTTTGGTTTGAGACAAACTGCGTGCCATGGCTGGATCCGCGACTCGCAATTGCCAAAAGGTCTGATTGTGGCCGCCGTCAATGACCATGGACATCCAACGACCCTTGTCGCCATTGTAGTTGTACACTTGCACCGTGTTTGGCGGAGGATGGACACTATCGGGAAGTTTACTGGTTTGGAGGACACAGCCCCAATTTTGTTGGCCGAAGTAGATGGGAGCGTCGTCTTCTTCTTTTGCAAAGAGTTGCCTCGCCACTGAGAAGACTCCATCGCACGCCAAAACACATTTGGCACGGACACAATGCCGAACCGTTGTGGTGGGGCCGTCCGGACTTGCAACTTGTTCTACAAAATGCAAAAGGACGTCGTCCTCTGTTTCTTCAAGTGAGACCAGAGAACGACTCGTGACAATCGTTTCCTGTGGTAGCAAGGAGGCCAAAATTTGTTGCAAACCAGCCCAAGTCATTAATACACGCGTCCGTCCAAATTTCTCTCGACAGTCTTTTCCAACGTCACGTATTTGAGAAGTAACTTTCAGCGGTGTTTCTTTGTTATTGTTACTGGTATTTCCCTCGTTATCGTTTTGTGGTGCCAGCACAATGTTCTCGGCCTGTAAGAGTTCATTTCCTGCCGCCTGGATCATTTCCGGCAAGTCTGGATGGAGTTTCTCTAAAGCGTCTAACCCATGAGGGTCGACTGAAAGCACCCCCTGGGACACACTTCGTAATTGAGGCGCTCGTTCGTAGACACGACAAGGAATACCGGCGCGGTGTAGACCAATTGCCGCAGCTAATCCAGCCAATCCACCTCCAACAATGGCCACTTCTATGGATGTCTCTTCCTCAATGCCTTCGCCCACGTGGTCCTCAGCATGAGATGGCACGGAGGGGAGAACAGATCTGCCCCATTCGACATCTTCTTGAGAAGGAAATGGATTTGTAGTAGTAGTTGTGGTACACGTAGTTGCTGTTGTTTTATCCGTCATTTTTCCGGGAAGGCCTTGCGCATTCGTTATCAGAGCAGCCAGTAAAATTAAGAGTTGAAATATGCAGTAACGCATCAGTTCTCTCTTTGTTTCTGATCGCGTTGGATTGAGATGTTATTCGACTGCTTCTTGGCTGGGCTCCTGGTTTCTCTAACAGTCAGTGTCAGTGCGATGAAGAAAAGTCAGCAAGCCTCTGTTTCGCTCACACAGGCGGGCTACTGGTACAAAGTTGAAAGTAGGTTTTGTTGGTGTTGGTTCTGTGTTGTGCGTTTGTTGGATCGGATGGTGGTGTCAATCAATCACGACTCTGACTGTATCCGTGACTGGGAAATCTTTGTTAACCCTGTCCTTAAGTAGTTACCTCACTACGTTGCCACACTGGAAGTACTAATGTTGGAAAACATCGCCTGCCACATGCCGCGCTTCCTCTTCCATCACGCAAGAGTGACGCCGCAGCCAGCTTGGACGAAAGAGTTGCCAGACCTAGCTCAACAACCTCAGCTGGAACACAGACCACACTAACGTCGCTTGAATCCTTCGGCGAGAGTGATCTCTGGATGAAGTACCATATCAGAATTTTGGGCATCAGCAGAAGGGGGTGACGTCAGCTGAGCGATTGGAGACTCACGTGATGCGTGATTGGAAATAGGATCTCGACTGGTGTCGACCTCATTCAAGCTGATCAAAAGATGATGATCCTCGGAAACTCCCTCTTTATTGCTGCCATTATGATGGCGGTGATGTCTGACTATGGCTGTTCTGCCGACTGTATAACCGAAACGGAGGTTCTTCAAACCAGTACATTTATCCAAAACGTGCTTCAGCAGTCGGCTGCGGTTGTTGCTGATGACGTTGCTTGTACTCAGGATTCTCCCACTTCACAAAAATGCGTATTCGACTTTAGCCCATTTGCAAGTAATCACGCAAGCATTTGCAATGCGGCTGGGGGCAGCTACGTGGACCACACGGTTGACCTCAACTGCAACGCAATCACGGTGGATGGTGTTAGAGTCTTTTCGTCCGTCACAATCTTGCGTGTTCCCGACTGCTTTGGAGTCAGCTGTGGAAGAAATTCCCCGCAAGACGCATTGGGTGGGGTTGTCGCGTTTGTCGTGGAGCCCTATCGAGTGCAAGGGTGGGACTGCGGTAATGTCTACACGCACATTGGTACCAACAGTGGGAGTTTTAGCAGTGGCGGTGGTGGCGGTGGTGGTGGGAATTTCGACAACGGTGGTGCTAACATCAACAACAACAACAACAACAACAAAAGTGCTGCTTTTGGCATGAACCCCAAGCTCCTCGTCGTCGCCACCATGAATATCATGGCTCCCTTTGCTACCATGCTGTTGGCTCTATTGTGAGGCAGTGCTACTATTCTTCTACAGCATCGAGCCAGCCATTACGTGCACCACCGTGACTTAGCTAGACTTCCACAAAGTAACCAGGTAGTCTAATAATAAAGTGGATCGTAAGTAATTATTCCTAAGGCTGTGGTGTAGGAGCAATGGCAATCATTCCTGTTGTTGCGCTCTATGCACTCGGGTGCTGCATTCGTTCTGTCCAAACCTGCCAGATGATCCTGCTCCTTCTAGTTCTCCTACCAAAATATGTTTCTCACGATCCATCACCGCTGACGTCAAGTCCAAAGCAAAAAATGATGAAGGGTCTCAAGATTGGAGACGAAATTGCTATTGGAAAGGACGGCGTCTACGAGACCGTCTACACACTACATGTATGAACCTCAATGCTCTGCGATGATTCATTCTGGAGATTGAAACGAGTCGTCATCCCACACTCCGCATCAGTCACCAACATCTCGTAATTGTCGTGAGTGCCGTTCGGATCCCAACGCCATTTGCTCTTGTCCATTGAAGATCCTTAAGATGCCCCCTGTGAGCAGCCTCTGAACACGTCCACAGGTCTTAGTACGCGCGTAAAGTTCACAACACTTAGAACTCTGTACTACTCATGGCTGGAAACCGCAAGTGAGGTCTCCGTGGTTGGCTACCGAAGCACTGTCGCCAGACTGCGCAGACCTTCGCCAACTACCAGAAGAAGGCCGAGTATGAAGATGACGGTAACCTTCATAATCCCTGCTGTCGATGATGGTGTTGTGAGCGTTCTTCTTTGGCGTGATAGCTGGTATATGTGGGTCAAACGGCGAGTATAGTGCCTCGAGCTCATGATGACAGTCGTTCTCTCGCCGTCATTGCTGCCAGATAGCATACCTGGAAGATTTATGGAGACAATATGCGAATGCGGGTCTGGAGAATCAACTCCGTGTATTCTGCTGGTCCCCATCCAAAGCGATCTTTGATGCACCGATCTGCATTGTTGGTCAAAACCCGTTCGCCAAGAGAAACTTCTTGGCTATCTCGGTGCGGCTTGCTGCCGTCTTTCCATCTTTGCACGGGTAAGTTTAGTACAGTGGAGCTCACCCATCGCAACCAACAGTACGGACGCTTGCATGCTGCTCTTGAACGGGATATCTGACAATTGGAAGGTCACCGTACAGGCTTGGTGAAGTAGAGTCCGTTGATAGTGCAACGTACAGTACCTGTGCTTGCAGACCAGACCCACCTATTTGCTCAATCTATCCGAACTCGTCTGGCGCGACAGGCTTGGGTGCTAAGTACTCCAAGTAGGTAGGGGTATATCTCGACTGGATAAGTGCTAGCAATTAGATGTTTTACGGTCATACATGGCCTAGCTGCTCCGGCTTGGCTCAGACCAAGTGGAAGGGACAATTAGCGTTCAGTCAGTGCGGCTTCTCTTACTAGGTTTGTCCTTCACAGCTTCTGGTTGCTTCGGCTTTGTCACATCCTTGACGTTTTCTTCCACTTCCGGCTCCTCTTCTTTGACAGCCTGAAGCTTCGGTGCTGATTCCTCTCGCAGAAAGTCTTTCCTTTTCAGGAACGAATCAGCAATCGAATTGAGCTGTGAGGTTGCCATCAGTGAAGAGAGTCCTTCTTTGTTGAGTGGTTCACCTTTGTCTACAGGTTTGGCTTTAATATCAAGTGTGCACTTCATGTGAGCAGCAAACTGTTGAAGCAACTCGACAAAACGCTCTCGCGGCAAGTGCGGTTCGCTCCCGATTTCAGCCACATGAAGAACACGCCCCTTGCTCAGGGAGAATCCCAGTGTCAGCACGGCGCAGCCCAGTGGAGGCTCATCATGCAATGCAATCGCACGACAAAGAAGCACAGTCGCTGAAGCCGGACCCCAGAAGCGTCTGGCTGCCCTCGCTTTTGGCGAGATAATTGATTGCACGGGGGACAACCCATCAACGGCGGGTGTCCCCTTTCCCCACAATAACTTGTGAATAAATCTAGCGTCACGGCATTGCGCGCGCCGCAGCACTGTCCTTCCGACGTCCTGAAAGTTGGGCTCATGCGGGAGACTTCGACCTTCCTCGTCGAATTCGTTTAGCGTCTGCAATGCTCCGTCCAGCATGGCTTCGAGTTGCTGTTGTCTACTGAAAGCTCTTGCTTCGTTCTTGCCATGAACCTGCACAGCAGCAGGTACTTTGACGAGCACAGGTTCAGTTGCAGAAGGTGCAACTGAAACTGTCGTCTCTGACAAAGAAAGAGACTCTACACTCACTTCATCTTCTTCGACTCTTACAACGGCCGTCACGGGCGAACTACTTCTTTCTTCTTTGAGGAATCGGACCATGTCAATGACCGACTGCGGCATCTCTGGATCGGTTGGCTTGGCAAACCAATCCTGCTCGCCCCCTGCAAACATGTCGCCGCTTTGCTGCTTCGCATTGGTGGCAAATCTTTTGGTTTGCTGCTTCAAGGCTTTGCTTGCCGCATACTTTTCTCTGGCAGCTTCAGCGGCAGCTTTGACCTCAACCATTCCTTCACAGTCAGGAAAGAGTAGTGACAAGAGCTGAGCAGATGCAACGTGGCGGGCTTCACGCTTGGTGGCGCCAGTGCCCACCCCAGTTAGCACTTTGACGGTGTATTGTGGTTCTCCTGCGTGTGACTGTTTCGCTTCTTTCTCACTGATGAGATTTAACCCAGTTATCTCGTCAGCCTCGTCAACTTCCTTGCCGTCTTCTTGTATATACAAATTTGCATTGTCGGTTGGGACTCTCAAGTTGAGAGTGGCCGAACAGGCAAATGATGAGGGTCGATTGCCGAGTCCTTCTTTGGTGTTGCTCAAGCTACTGGCAGCAACCTCAAATACGTATGAGGGAGGCTCAGGAATGTTGTCATTGATCTGCCACATGGCAAAAAGAAGTGCAGAGCATACAGATGCTCCTCGACTAGCATAGTAGGCATTTTCGTCTTCGGCATCGTCCTCTGTAGTCGTGCTTGTACCTGGATAGACTTCGCACCGGCGCCTCTTGGTGGCATCAATGGCCAACCGTTGCGCGAGGTGGGGCAAGTCTTCCACAGCGTCTTCGTTGCACAATTCAATCACTAGCCCACTGTCATCAAAGCCGACACCAGACACGAGCGCCTGTAGCGCTTTCCGAGCCGCGTCTTGCTTAGCAGCTCCTTTCGTAGCACCTCGACCGCGACTCCATTCAAGGTCGTCGACGTGGGCAGCAAAGCAGAAATAATCATTGGTGCTGGGCAAAAGAATGAAATTCGGCGGTAATTTCTTGCGAAAGACACACCATTCGTGCAATGCTGACACCCCAGTCTTGCCCACGAGATTGAGCTTTTCACGACGCTTCTTGTGATAGTGAGTCCGACGTTGTGTCTTATAGTGCTGGTTACTGCGTCCACCGGTATCAGACGAAGAACTGTAGTCGCGCTGTCTTCTTCTCCCGCGTTTCTCCTGCACCTTGTTGGGATGGGTTCTCTGATGTCTCTTCACAGGTCTTTCTTCGTTTGCAAAGTCTTGGTTAGAGGGGGGGAGCGAGACCGAGGATAAGGATGGAGGGGAGTAGGGATTAGGGTAGGAAGGAAGAGGGGCGTGATGAGGAGGATGGAAGTTTGGAGGAGGTTGATAGACGATTGGCGTTGGCAATGACGGAGGGAGAGTCGGAGAAGCAGCAATCTGTGCAGCAGCCCACGCAGCACCAGCTGCGGCAGAGGCATAAGCAGCAGCATGGTCTCTCATTCTAGCTTCGTAATATTGTGCCATAGCCATCGCTTGGTGATGATGGGGGAGGTAAGGGGGAACTGCAGGAAGGTGAAGGTTCGGATTCGGGTTCGGATTCGCGTTGAGTCCGTGAGAATGATGATGATGTTGCTGATGTTGTGGCAAATTCATTTCAAGACCATCATCTGAAACAACTTGCTGATGCGCCGCAACTTGTTCTTCTACTCGGACTCGAGGCCCTTCGGGGACCACCTGAGGTCTCGGTGCTTCGTCCTGTGCTTCTTGGTTCTCCTCCATCCTCTCCATTGTTTGCGTTTTGTGATTTCAGATTTCAGATTCTACGACCGAAAATCGAAAGAATGACGAGTACTGGTACTGTACAGCGTGTACTGGAGTTTGCTCAAGGAACGGACATTGCTGTCTTGCTGTACTGCCTCTTCACGCTCGGAGGTTCGTACAGAAGACGTTTTGCGGAAAGAAGGCTACAGCCCTCACATTTTTGACCAAGTTGAAAGTGACCGATAGTGGAGGGGCGAAAAAGTCTACCTTTGCAAGTCTCTCAAATCATACAAAGCGATGAATCGATCCAGTCGGTAAGCGATCAGCACATACCAGACAGTATAATATCAGATCGACAGCTTCTCATGGAAACGAAAGAATATATCCCGCGGCAATGTATCATTGCGCTTCTCTGCATTGTGGGAGTATGTCTCTTCCTTCGGGGAGAGAGCGGCGCATCGTCGATGCGAAGGGCCACCGTTGTTTTCAAAACATATCCACAGGAGCCTACTTGCCCCGAGACTAGACACGCAACTTTGCACGACCGTCGGAACGAAACACGTGACAAATATGAAAAGGCAATCTCGGCGGTCGTGTACAATCTGCAAGGGCCTCCTCAAGCAGAAAATGACGTCCCCAAACTGACCGTTCTAAAGGGCGACTCAATAAACTATATCATATGGGACATGGCTCACCCTCCAGAGGCTTCTGCTTGGACTGATGATGAGGTTGTTGAAGGTTTGATGTATGTCAAACCCCGACGTATTGCACCACCTCAATCGACCCTTACGGGGGATTTTGTTTGTTTCCTCAATTGGGCGGAAAGCGCGTATGGCCACTTCAACAACCACCACTTGCCAACTATCGCTTGGTTAAAAGAACAAGTTCCCGTTACGACTCGCTTTATCCTTCATGATAACAAACTATCTCGAACAGTGATTCAATTCTTGGACCCCACCTTTTACAAGAGGATCGTGTGGGTTGACGTTGAGCAGCAAGTGAAGATCCGTGGTTCTCTCACCGTGCCTGTGCTGCATACCTTTCATATGCACCAAGGGAACATGCGGCCCATAGCAAGTTTGCGTCGTTGGATCTACTCCCAGAAAAGTGGCTTTCCAAAGACGAATGTTGTCTTTTACAGTCGCAAGAACGCTCGACACCGTCGTGCTCTAGCTCATGAAGAAGAAGTGCTACTATCGCTGCAAAGGGTCATGAAAGACTTTGGAATGGATCGCAATTCAGAACTTATTATTTATAATGGCAAGCGAAAAGATGGCACGGCAATGTCTATGGAGGAACAGTATGAGACTTTTCGATCAGCTCATACCATTGTTGGCTCCCATGGAGCTGGACTGCTCGGGAACATGGTATGGACCGATCCTTTTCCAAAGAGTTGTAAGGAACGCACCAAGGTGCTGGAATTCATCGTTGCGGATGATTCGAAAGAGGTTCAAAACAATCCATGGAGCTCCTCGTACATAAATTTCCGGAAATGGCCTCTTGACTACCATGTTGTTGCATATACTCCCGGATCAAGCCAAGAGGGAACTTACATCGATCTTGAGGCCTTCCAAGATGCGCTGAGGACCATGTGGAATACTACGCACAAGTCAAATAATTACCGCTAGAGCTCATACAATTTTCCATGCTTCTTCATGAGAGTACATGGTGTGGAGAGCAGGCTAGTTGCCTTCGCAGTTTTCCCGCTCTGGAGGGTCTACGAGTAATGTCCTTTGCTAAAACTGATGTCGTGTAGTGTACATTACCCCTGTCGGTACCTTTCTAATGACTAGATTTTGTCCAACATTCGTACTGCATGTATCTTTTCGTACCAACGATGACTTGTTGATCGGACATATTGTTTTGTCTTTGGGCTTTTTAATTTTGTGACCCACAATTTCTGGACGGGCGGAAAAATTCTATGTGAGAGGGACGACGATAAGCGCATATATCAAGAGCATTGAATCGAATCACTGCGCCAACCAGCTTCTCTGTGTCTCCTAGTAAGACCACCCTCAATCAAAAGAAGATGAAGGACCTACCTCGCAAGTGGATGATGCTGCTCAGCATCGTTGCGGTCGGCTACGTATTCGTGCCACTATCATTGTCAGACTCTCGTCGGACGAGCGTCTTCAACAACCACACGTACCCAGCAGAGCTCCCATGCCGCGAAACAATGAGTGCTACCATGCATGATCGACGAGCTGATGTCCGAGAAGCATACGACAAGAAATGCAGGGCTGCGAGTTATAATATGAATGGGCAAACGCCTCTCAAAGGCAGGGCGCGTGATATTCCAGAGCTGAAAGTGTTAAGGGGCACAAAAATCAAGTACGCTGTATGGAAGATCTCTCCTCAGTTCCCAGAAGTCTCGGCATGGACAGAGGACGAAGAAATTGAGGGACTCATGTTCGTCACACCAAAGTTCACACAGAGAGCTTTTGCAAACCTAACTGGTGATTTCATGGTGAGTCTCTTCATCCGTTTTTTTTAGTTGTCCGCTCCGGCATTCGTCTCACTCTTTGCTAATCGTGAAATTCTACAGAGCTTCGTTAACTTCGCTGAGTTTGCGTACGGGTAAGAGGCTTTATGTACAATGATGTCCACGCTGGTGTCAGACTTCTCACATTGTGTTTCAAACAGACACTACAACAATCACAATCTCCCCACAATTGCTTGGCTCAAGGAACAAGTACCTGAAACAACTAGGTTACTCCTCCACGATTCTCCTCTTGCCCACAATACTATCCAGTTCCTGGATCCTGACTTTTACAAGCGAGTAGTATGGCTTCCACTAAACCAGACAGTGAATATTCATGGGTCGCTTACGGTTCCAATTTTGACATCTTATCCGATGCAACAGGGGGATATGCGGCCAATGGTCAGCCTACGAAATGGGTCTATGACATGAAGGGCACTCGCCCGAAAAAGTACGTGGTTTTCTACAGCCGAAAAGGCGCTGGTCACGATCGTGTCCTCGCAGACGAAGAGGCAGCTTTGCGTACCATAAGACGCGCAATGCTGGATTATGGCCTGGATAAGGAGTTGATTGTCTTCACTGGCAAGGGAAAAGATGGCAGTTCAATGTCGATGGAAGCCCAGTATGATCTATTCCGGTCAGCTCATACAATTATTGGTACGTGGCGTGGCATAAAGTTCCGCACAGATTGGTTTCACCCACCAATGCATTATCACTCACTCTCGCTTTTTACAGGACCTCATGGTGCAGGTTTGCTGGGCAATCTGGCATGGACCGATCCATATCCTGAGAGTTGTAAGCATCGCACCAAGGTATTGGAATTCATCAATGGAATCGATTCGGCTCAGGTGCAAGCCAACACTCCGTATGTCTCTTCTTTTCTCAATTTCCGAAAATGGCCGATCGAGTGGCATGTCCTTACGTACACAGCCGACTCGACCAGTAAGAACACCCACATAGATGACTGGGCATTGCAAGACGCCCTTAAAAGCATGTGGGGAACTGGTGCTGCGACTCTGAAAAAGACGTAGTAGGTTTTATTTTAAGCTCTTTTTTGAACCTCCGTTTCACATTCTGTGAAGCAAGAAATAAGGAACAAATGAGGCTTGGATAGGTCTAGTGGAAACTCCAGATCCTGCCTCTCTAAAAGGGCCCGGTGTCTTGGGTGGTTAGTATGATGGTAGAGCTATATCACAGTATCAATTTGCGTAGTTGCGATTATAAGTTACCAGGTCCAGTAGATACCAGACACGCTTTTTAACTTGGATAACTGTTTTTCGTGTTGGAATACGACTGTGCGTTTTATAAGTGAACGGAACCGCGTTGCTCAACTAGTATGTCTTGCTCTTGACACGGATGCTGCGGTCATCAAAATCAGCCATGGCGCCCGCCGGATCACCTGCGCGCAAGAGGAGAGCCTTGTCTGCCACGAGTTTAGCTAAGCCGGTACAGAGTTCATTTCCTGCTGGAACAGCCTGACTAAAGTGCATCCCTCCATTCATACGAGATTCGCCACAGACTGCGGTGGTTTCACTCCAAGAATTGTAAGAAAAGGTCAAATCCTCAGCTGGTGTAATGCCGGGCTCTGTCTTGGAGCTGCCAGCTGGAAAATCCTGTACGAGTGGAATGCCTTGCGTACTGTCGGTTCCAGTCAGCTCTATCATGATTTCTGCGAAGGTGGTACAAAGACAGGCCGAAGCCGACGGGTACTCCGCGTGTGGCATTGTACGAATGAAAGGTTGCCACTCTCCTCCTAGGATGGTATCCGCGCCTTGACCAGGACCGGCAAACGTTTCGACCAACTCCTCGTCCTTGAGCTTGTGAACTACAGTCGTGGGACGCACCAGATCGAATAGAATCTTGTCTCGCCATACCAGCATGACTGCATCATAAATGGCAACGTCCAAGGCCATGTCATAGAGCCAAAACTCAAACAATGAAAAGCCCTGTTTGATCTGCCAGTTGATTTGGAGAGGGAGTAAGGAGAAGAACTTGTTGTCGAAAAACTCAACTTCCATCTTTTGGATGTCGCTGGTTGCCATCTCGCGGGTTCTCTCGAGGGCAAACTCGGCTTCGTCACACCAGTCGTAGTCAGGAAGAGGGGAAGAGAAGGCTTCGTATTCTTCCTCTGTCAAGCCCAGGAGGCGACCGGTGAAACCAATGTGTGGGGTCACATGCTCTTGTTTGCAGAAGAAACCAAAGCCGTTGTTATCTTCGAGAGGTTCCCAGTTCCAGGGATCAGGAGTTCTCGAACACATATTATTCGATCCCCCCTTTTCCTTGCCCTTACCTTTGCCCTTGTTCTTGCTCGAATCCTTCTTGAGCTTACTTGGGTTAGGCATGTACGGCGTGTACTCGTTTCCATTAGCATCAGTGTACTCGTAGTCCTTGTATCGCGTCGGGTTGCTGAAACTGGAGAGTTTTCCATCTGAATTCCAACCATCTGTATTGACAAATTCAATCATCTCATCCACCATCACCTTGACAAGTCCCCACGGCGTACTCATGTCAGGTGGATCAATGAACAAGTTGGACATTGGAAGGCCCAAGACGTCCTCCATAATATTAGTCATTACAGGAATCGTTTCGGGCATTGTTTGAATGATGGAGTACGCAAAGACGTAGGCGCCAGTAATTTGCTCGTGGGCGTTCAACTCTTCCTCCGAAGCAAACTCATCCACGCAAAAGCGGCGTTCGCCTCGTCCCCAAATATCCAAAGCGTCTGGCTGGTAGGTGGCCAGCACATTGTAGCTGTTCATCCCGACAACGTTGGCATATCGGAACTGAATGGGAGTCTCGTAGTTGGCAACAATGTTGTCGGAAGCGGCTTGAACGAGGGCGAGCCAGAGGTAGGGAAGACCAGCAGCTGCTTGAAGGTTTGTGATTGCAGCTGCTGAAATTTGTCCAGGAAGATCTCCTATCCCAGATGGGCTCATGCATTCACCGGTGGTGGTAGCGAGGTGGGCAAGGACGAGTAGCAACGACGAGGGGAGAACCTTCATTCTTCGAATCAAACAACTTTCTGGATTTCGCAATCTGGCAAATCTGCAAATCAAGGATCAAGAATCGCAAGAATAATTGTGCTTCAAAGATCCCTCTGGGATCCCGGATCCCTGAATCATGTTCATGTTCACGTTGTGAAATCAATATCGTGGCTTACTCGTATCCATACGTACCCAGATACCATCATTAGTGAATAAAACGTCGTGATGGGTAGGATGCCACATCACATCTATTGCCATAAAGCACCATTGTTGCTAAAGAGAAAATGAGCAAAGTATCACTAGCTCGCTCATTTAGGTTGAAGACTTTTGAAGATCCCGATCTCATTTCAAATGTATCATACGTACATGAGACTACCGAGTATTCCGAGTATCTACCTCTGCTAGTTGTAGTATGACACATTGAGCATGGGCTTGATTGGGCTTTCACGTCAGCTCTTTCGAACTAGATTGGGTTGCTGTCACCCCTGTTGTGAAGAGGCTGACACGACACAGCGACTATTCTCCCCTTAGGTTGCTTCCACAACAAGCATAGACTACATGTACCCAAGCTAAGCAGCAAAGGTCTCGGTAGTACGGTTCTGGCTGTGCACAGTCCTCTTTCAGATCATTTTTTGTTACGGCATGTGTCGCCGCCGCGGGGAGCTAGCTAGCTCGGGTCTCTCCAAGACCCGTTTGAAATTTTGGTTTACAGTATACCAGTATCCAGTGATACTAGACACTGCACTGGAATACCGTATCATTTTTACCTTTTACCTGCTTCGCTTGCCGCATCTCCTCATCACTCACAACCTGCTCCACAGTACCATGAGAACTTTTTGTTGTAAACTACAAGCACCTACTCTGTCTCACCTTCCTCTCCCTATGAATAAGATCATTGGAAGTGATGTAGGAGGTGGTGTTGGCCCGGGGGGTGGGGGGTGCATCAGCTCCAAAAATCGCATTCAAGAACATCGTCTCCTTCATCCATCCCAGTTTGTTGTTGTTGTCATTGGTTGTTGTTGCCCTATGCCTTCACATAGAACAGAATCATAATGGTCATGCCCCCCAGTATTATAAAATGGGGCCTCTCAATTGGACAGCCCACAGTCCTGTTGTTGAATCATTTGTGGCAGATACATCAGGCGCTGCAAATTCTCCTTCATCCAAGACACTTTCTAATAAATGGAGAGTGCATTCTTAGTATGCAGTGGTGTTTTCTAAGTATGCACTTCAACACTGTTTCCGACAATTCAGTCTTCTTGTCACAGATCTGTTTTCTCCAACCCAAGACTACTCAGTCAGAAATACAGTGTGGCGATGCAAAATGGAGGACACGTTCTGTGTCGTGGTTCTGATTTATCATTATAGTAGTGTAGAATTTAAGACGCAAAGCTATCTGTGGGCAAGAACACTGATTTATCATTATTGTAGTTTAGTATCTAAATCAGTGAAGCCATTTGTCTGCACCAACACCAATTTGTTGTTTTTGTGAAGCTATCTGTCCGCAAGAACACTGATTTCTCATAATAAATATTTGAATGAAGGTTGAAAACTACGTGCCGATATATCTGTATATACAAGGAGCATCTCTTTTTTGAATCTGTCAATCTGTTTATAAAGACGTTACTAGTAGCCAGGCAGTACAAATGCTACGGCCAAGCTGGGTAAGAGGTCCAGAGTGAGTCCTCATTTTCAGTCTAAGACTGATCAGAAACACTTTCTGTTTGCGTCAAAAATCAGCTGCCACCATGATGATCGATTTTGGCCCCTCCTGGATGTTTCTTCCTGTAATGCTCCAGCACATTGATTGTGGATACGGCATGGAATCAATCTGTGCAGGATGTGTAAGAAACAAGCCTATAATGATTGAGTGAGTGCCCGTCCTCCATCATGACAACAACACTATCAAATTTTTATGTACACCAACATGCTTACACATCGCTCATTCACTTCTTCTTCTTTCTCAACTCCCGTTTGCAGAACGATTCTTCGCCTATTGATAGACTCTTCGCAACTGGGGGAATGGCGGAGAAGATCAAATTGGGTGAGTACGAGTCAATCATCACAGCAGTAAAGACATCGTCAATTTTTGGATATGTCGCACTCACCTCTT
>JAVCKV010221999.1:0-16139 GCA_032274145.1 Herpochondria borealis | reverse complement strand
TGTTGAAAAGGATGAAGAAGTAATCATTTCTCTTGTACAAAAAGATAATCGATACAAATCTCATTTATGGCAGATACGAAGTGAATAAACTCTGTTTGTTTCACAATGGTCCGTTGCAATTTGAATCGTTTTCCAACTAAAGTCAGGTGAGTTTTCACCTTGTTGATAACTACACTAACAGGACTATGATTTACCCTATGAAGGTTGGAACCCTCGCTATCTCTATATTACAAAACCAAGACGAGTTAACGGCTTGGCAGTGTACGCTTGTCATTGACGGGCTTAACTATGTAGGGGTTGAAGACATATTCGGCTTCTAAAAACCCCCGAACATCTTCACCAAGCGCTGCCTCTCCAAACACACTGGGAGGTAGCGTTTTTTTGTACCCCTAAAGACCCGCGTGAACGTCCCGTCAAAATTGCCGCCGCCGTCGGAGGCGGCTTCGTAAAGGTGTGTTCCGCTAAACAGCGCTTGATTTGGAAAAAAATAAATTGCTGCTCTAGCAGTCACACTCTGGGAAGTCATTCATTTTATTCACGGCAATTCTGCCAATCACACAAATATTTTTCACCATGTATACCTGGCTCACCACGCTTGTCATTGACGGGCTTAACTACGTAGGCGTAGAAGACATATTCGGCTTCTAAAAAACTACCAACCCCTTCCTAACCTAGCCATCCAAAATAAAGCGGGTGGCCTCAAATCATATCATATGCGAATCTTTCCCATCTTAATCCTTTTGTGCCTCTGCGGCAGTCCTGCGCTAAACGCCCAGTCAATAAGCAGTGGTCCTCTCGAGATTTCTCAAGTGGTAACCAGCCACAGCAAAGTTTATTCCTTCCTCTCTGGCCGAGTCACTGGCGCGGCCGACGACCACGATGCGTACAATTATCTCGACATGGAAATAGTAGCTTTTGACGGCGGAGGCAATAGTGGAGGCGGCGCTGATGTCACCGACACTCACTATGAACGACTGCTGCCAAACAATACTGGTTACCGGGTCAGTGTAAACCCCAATACTGCGCTTACCGATATGCTCTGTGGTGTTTCGGCATTTAATGCGACTTATCTTGAGCGTGTTCTTGCTGGCACGTACAACCTCGGCTTAAACTTCCAGTACGTAGCGGCGGATGTAAACCGGGACGGTGTGATCAATAGCCTCGATGTTGATCACATCCGCGATGCGACCCTAAACGGCAACACCGATGGCTTTGCCTCCGCATGGGTATTTCCTACGAAAGAATCTGTTGACAACGGAGGTTTTTCGCTTGACAACGTCAGTTACCCTACCGATAAACTCGTTTTTCTTCCCCGTGCCGGCAGCTCGGGTAATGACTTTTACGCTGTTAAAATTGGTAGTATTTACACTGAGCATAATTGTTACCATGAGGACGTTACCGGCGGAGTCGACGGAAAGTCCGTTACTGAAACTCCTGCTTCCTTTCCTGGCATGGACCTCGCACTGCCTAACACAACTTTAGCCGCAGGCGAATCAGTCCTCTTTCCTATCGACTTGGCCTTAGCTAAAGGAGGAGCATCGATTTACCTCAGTCTTGGTTTTGACCCCTCGCTAGTAGCGGTGGAAGAACTGGTACCTGCTGGAATTGATCCGGCAACGAACACCTATTCGGTAAATCCAGCTTCTGGTGTATTCAAGAGCCTGCTTTTCCAAAACGAAATCGCAGACGCAAAAGACGGTCAACCGCTCTTTTACCTGCGACTAAGGTCCAAGCATGACCTCTCTTCTCTCCAGGATGCTATTGACTATACGGAAGATGGAGGGGCTATCGGGAAGGTGTTTTTTACCGCACCTGACGGGAGCCTTGCTACGGGCACCATTCAACCTGTTTGGGGGAATATGATTGATGAGATGGGTGAGGGAATGAAGCCTACTACCTCCTCGATGGAAATTCCAGCAAATGCGAACTCAACTCCCGCTGCAAAACGCCTTTCCGGAGCGGGTATAACGCTCAGTGGGTTGGTGCATTCACCGAACGCGAATGTTAACTTTGACAATCGCCGGATGGCAGTTAATTATGCCGGTTCCGATTTTGAAACTGATGTTTTAGGCAATAATTTCTCTCAGCATATTCCGATGGTTTTACTCGGGCGAAACCTAATAATCGGTGTCTCCCCTCTCGTTGAGAATGTTTTCTCACCGGATGATATGCGTGAACATAAACTCTGCGGCCTGACCGTAACGGACCTTAACCTACTTTATGGTCACATTTCCGGTAACAATCTGCTTGCTACAAAAGAGCAAAAAATTGCCGCTGACATTAATCGCGACCAGCGGATCAACATTTCTGACTATATTCTTCTGTACCGAGCAATCTATTTCCAGGAAGACTTCCGTATTCCTGACGGCTGGGTATTTCCTACGGCCACATCATTCTTTATCACCGCCCCCTTTGATTCATGGGTCTGGTACTGGACTGAGTATTATGAGAACAATGTCACAACAGATCAGAATTCTCTCGACTTTATCGGCCTGAAGGTTGGAGATCTTAATTTCTCCTGTACTGAATATCAGAGCTTGCCGGGTGTGGCGGGTAAGAGTGGACTCAATATGCCTCAAACTAATACTACTGAGTTAAGTAAGCACTCTATTAACATGACAAATCCATTCTATTCGGAAATAAACGTTACCGTTTACACTGACGCCACCAGTGCCGCCAATTTCAGTCTATTTGACCTTTCTGGAAAAGAAGTACTTCAACAGACAGAACAGTTCCAGGCTGGGCATAACACTTTTGATGTGGTGAATCTAGCACATCTCCCCGCAGGCACTTATGCGTATCGGCTAACCGGGCTGAATGAAGGACCTCTTTCCGGGATTGTGGTTAAACAGTAACAGGGGCAACTAATATATGAGGGCCATCATCGATATATTTTTGATGGCCCTTTATATCACACTTATTTTCATCATTACTTATATTAGTGGCAATACTGCCATTTACTAAAACCATATACTATGCTTTGGCTCAATCCGTTTTTATCAACGCACTCGAATACGTTGGCGTAGAGGGCATTTACCGTTTCTAAAATCAGCTTATTAAGACTGTCTTGCCGCTGCCTGATTTTCAGGTGGTGGCATTTTTTGTCATACTACTAAGCCAACCCTCCCCTGCTCTTCAAGTCACTGCTTGCACCCGCGTCCGCGCCCAAATCATCCGGTACCAGCACCATTCCAAAACATTATGCCCTGACAAGGTTGTCAGAAAAAATCAACTCCATTCAAATGAAACACTTCTTTATATTTCTCTTATCAACATTAATAGTGACCACTCTCTCCGCACAAGGTTTCTCTAAATTCAGTGGCTTTGGAGGAACTTCCGGCCGTATGATTGTTGCCAACATCGATTCGGTAGCCAACCCAGACATCATTTACCGTAGCGGAGATTTTTTTAGTGGGCCTGGGCCACTCAAAATCGCCCTTAATGCTGGTGCCAACTTCGCGTCACCACGGGTGGTTACCTTGAATACACCTACGGATATTGGTTCCGGGCTGGTCGCTGCCGATATGGACGGGGATGGCGACAACGACCTAATTGCCTCGAAGAACGGGGAGCAGGAATTGTACTTGTTCACGAATGACGGCAACGGCACCTTTACCACCTCTTCTTTACCCATCAATGGAGTAAGTCAGATGCTGGTCGCTGATATGAACGGAGACAGCCTACCCGACATCATCGGGACCAGTTTCTCTTCCGATGAGTTGGCCGTTTGGACCAACGACGGCGCGGACAGCTTCACCAAAACCCAGGTAAGTACATTCGACGCGTTCTCCTTTGTCGCCTCTACCGTTGGGGACATAGACGATGACGGCGACCAGGATATTTTGCTGTGTTTCGACGGGTTTGCGAACAACAACCTCGTGCTGTACTTAAATGATGGAAACCTCAACTTTACTGCCATTAATCCGCGCCCGCGCAGCGTAAGAAATATTCTGCAAGTCCGGATGACGGACATTAACAACGATGGCCAGCTGGATGTACTCGTCGCCGACCGTAACGAAATATTTACCGTCCTGCAGAACGCTGACGGTTTTGGTCCGGAACAACAGCTGTATACCTCACCAGGAAACGTCAACAGTTTCGCCTTCGGTGATTTTGACGAAAACGGATTAATGGACATGGTAATCGGCCACAATAACGACGAGAGAGACGCCATCGTGCTACGAGCAAACTACGGCGTTGACGACACCTATGCTTTCGACTCCATCTTTGTTGATGACCTCAGCCCAACCTTCAATATGATCCCGGCAGACATGGATCTTGACGGAGATATAGACCTGGTCGCGACGAATTCATCGGTGTATTGCTACCGTAATGACCTCAGGAGAGTTCCGGTCAGCACCCCGCTGGCCCTCCGGCAGGCTTCGGCCCTGGAGATTTACCCTAATCCTGCTTCCGACCAACTAAACTATAAAGTCCCCGCGAACTTCAGCGGACACGTAAGCATCGTAGCCTTTGACGGGCGGGAAATAGCCCGCCGGGAGAGCGTCAGGCAAGACGGCACTTTTTCCCTCGCACACTTACCAGCTGGCCCTTACCTCGTCATCGCCCAAAACGAACGGACGGGAGACGTTTATCGTAGTATTTGCCTCAAGCGATAAGTGCTTGTGCAAAAAAAGTGTTCAGCCGCTGCTACCGGATACGCTTCTGGTAGCAGCGTTTTTTTAGGCGCGCGTGCCATTTAAACCTTTCTCCGCCGCCATTTCCAAATTCCCAGCACCAGCGTCGCCAAGGTTAAGAGCCCAAGCCCAAGCAACCACCAAGGCAGCTGCTTACCCAGCGGCTGCACGCTACCGGTCAGTGTCAGGTTTGCCCAGTTATTCGGCATGCGGTCAGTTACTGAGCCTGCTTGCAGGAAGTGTAGAATGGCCTGCTGTAAGGCAACATCCTTAGGCTGGCCGCTGTGCAGCTGCCGGTAGAAATCAACCAGGATGTCGTGGGTCGCATCATCCCGCGCTTCCCACGTGCTGGTGATCGTCGCCCGGCTACCAGCGGCGGTGAAAGCCCGCCCGATGCTCTGCATGCCTTCACTGGTCCGTACCGGACCGCCCCCCGTGTGGCAGGCGCTCAAGACTGTGAGCTCCGCCGGATAGGTGCCCCGCAGCACCTCCCCCATCGTCAGCAGGTCAAAAGGTTGTTGTTTCCCCAGGAATACCAGCGCCGACTCCAGCGGGTTTTCCCGCAGTAGGCCATGCATTGACAGGTGAAGAATGTTTCCTTCAGGGGCCTCCTCCAGGAAACGGTCCTTGGTGGCTTCCGCCTCTAACCTGTAAACACCACTCATGATACCCGCCGCCGCACTCACTTCTTTCTCCGCCCAGGGCAAGCGGCCCATACTCTTAATCTCACTGCCGGCCGCACTACGGTCGTCGGAAGCCGAAATACCCAACAGCACGTCTTTGTAGGAGATACCAAAGCCAAGGTATTCCCCCTCCACTTGCCTGGAGTCAAGGAAGAGCAAGGTGGACGCGTAGGCATAGCTTACCGCAACATCCTCAATCAGGAAACGGTCTTCGTTGCGGAGAGCGGCAAAGGGAATCTTCCAGAGTGTTCCGTCGGGAATGAACTGTACCCGTTGGATGTCCGGACGCCGGGCAAGCACCGGTGCCACCAGTAGCTCATACATTTCAGTGGCTGCGTCACCTTGGTCAATAACCTGCGCGATCAGGCCCTCCAGATCGTCTGGCCGCGCAAGGACGATAACCGACAAGCCTTCCATTTTTTCAAGCGTGAATAGGTAAATCGAATCCTTCCCTAGGAGGTAGTCGACCACCAATTGATCGGGTTCCAGCGAAGTGGCCAAGGCCGCCGGGTCGATATCCGGTAGCCCCTGAAGGGCACGAACGTAGGTGGGATGGGTGGCCTTAAGTTCCTCTTGGAGGGCAACATCTTCCGCTCGCAAGACCAACAAGCTATCCCGCAGCTGGCCTGCGTTAGTTCCGGTAGCCTGGGCAAGGGAGGCTTCGGTTGCCGCGATTTGCCATTCTACGGTCGATTTACGGCTGACCATGTCTTCCGAAACGCCCATTTCGCTGGCAAGAGACGGGCTGCTGAGGTAGCGCCGCAGCAGGTTGCTTTTCCGCCCGGTAGCGAAGTGATATGCTTCGGTCAGGTGGTCACGGTCTCCGCTGAGCCGGTAACGACGCAGGGCCAGGCTGGTTGCGGTTTCGTACGCTTCGTTTTCGAGTTGATAAAGATCGGCCAGCGAAGAGGTCAGGCTAAGGTCTGCACGGCTGCGCCGAAACACCATGTCAATCGTCCAGGAGGTTAGCAGTGCCAGTTCCAGGCCATCCGCCGCCACGCCCTTGTCAAACGCACGAACGTGTGCGTCTCTTTTGGCGGTGAGTACTTCCAGGAGTTCCTCCCTACTATAAATGATGGCTCCTTCAATTTGGGGCAGGTTAGCAGGGCCAGCAAAGTAGGCTTGCCCGAGCAACGATTGAAACCCAAGGCGAAACAGACTATCAGCACCGCTAAAGTCATCCTGCCGGGCGAATAATTCGCCGCCCACCGCATACAGTTCACCGAGAACGGCTGCCTTGCCGTTGGGGTAGGCACTTTTGGCATTGGCGAGCCCATTCTCCAACGTGGCCCGGGCCCGGGTAAACTCTCCTAGCTGCGTCAAAACTTTGGCCATCTCAGACTCAACGAAGGAAAGCAGGCGCACATTTTTCTCGCCCCGGAGAAGAACGGCAGCTTCCTCCAGATAAGGCAGGGCGGTTGCTGCGGCACCTGACCGGCGGTAGGTAGTGCCCAAATTATGAGCCACGGCTGCCCGGTTAACCGCATGCACATCCACATAATCAGGTAAGCCACGTAAGGACTGGTACAAGGCAATCGCCTTGGCATAACGTCCGGCATCAGTATGCACGTCGGCGCGGGTAAGTGTTGCCGGAAATTTGGTGCGTGGATTAGGGCCTATTAGTAGTAAGTCCGGTATTTGGTCCAACCATAAGTCCGCCAGGCCAAAATTGCCATTTTCCCGGGCTGAGTTAGCCGCCTCCCGGTAGAAATAACCCAGGCGAGAGGCCAGGTCCTTTCGTTCCTCCATTGAAGTTGCCTCGCGATAGGCTTCATCCATCATTTTAACCGCCACCTCAAAATCTTTAAGGGAGCTTTGGTGCCGGGCCATATCCTTTAGTACCCTACCGCGTTGGTAAATGGACTGGGCGATATCGGCCTTTACCACTTTCGCTTCCGTACGCAGTTGTATGGCCGTATCGGCGTAGGGCTTGGCACGGAAGGCACCAAAAGTTCCTGAATTCAGGGCGATCCAATGATAACGGTAAGCCAGGGCTTCGTTTACCGGCCCCGCCTCCCTGCGGGCAGCTAACAGAGGCCCCATAACCACTAGGGCTTCTTCGCCGGTATCCACCACCTTGAATAACGAATCTACCACTGCGTCGTAACGTACCCAGAAGAGGCTATCCTGGGCCATTAGGTTACCCGTAACGCCATGGATTAAAACGATCAAGCAAAACAGCTTTCTCATAAGATATTGAATTTTCTGTCTACACCGATTGCCCTGCCTTAAGCTACCGCTTTGCACCTGCGGCCTCGCCCGACAGTAGACAATGTGACTTACTAATTTTTCCCGCTACTCAAATTGTTACTTTACTTCCTTTATTTGAGGGGCTTAAGGCCGTTCGAGTAGCGGGTAAAAAACTGCCGTGATAGCGCAACTACCGCTTAACAACTCGCTTTACCAGCTCACCCTGGTCCGTTACTACACGTAGTAAGTACAGCCCAGGAGTCAGGCCCGTGAGCCCTAGCGTTTGACGGCCCCCAACGTAGGCTTGTTCTAATAGCAGTCGTCCGTTGAAATCCAGTAGCGTCACCTGGCCTACTGCACCAACCAAATCCCCTTCGAGTTCAAAGGTGAATTCGTCTCCGAAAGGATTTGGCTTTACCTGGAGGGTGCCTTTGGTGGGGGGAGCTATTTTGTCTGATGCCTTAAAATGCTGATCGTCATTTATTTTCTTCGGCGTGCAGTTACCACTGCCTGCATCCTTGTTCACCGTTCCGTAAATGGCATCCCCATGAGGATCGGCCTGAGAACGTAATTTGCACAAGACACCCTCGTAGTCATACGATGCCTGCTTGGTGATGTGAAAAGCGGCTTTTGCTGTAACAATGGGTGTAGCGAAAGAGGTTCCGAAGAGAAAGTACGCACAAGCCCCAGTCTGGATTTTAACCCGTTCCCCCAGTGTGAGCAGATCAACGTGTTGGGAGCTGTAGTTGGACCAACTGGCGCGTTCGTCGGAACTATTGGCGTGCTCGTCGGAACTACACCCTGTCGCACCTACTACAACCAGGTTATTAAGTCCTTGTTCAGCAGCGGGGAATTCTGGTGTTACGGACAGGTCACGGCAGCTATTGCCAGCGGCGGCCAGCACGATTACGCCATTGGCTTCAACATCACCAATCACCCGGTGCAGGGCCGTACGGGTTTGCGCTACCTGCTGGGTAGCAGATTTAGGCTGCTCGCAGCGTGCTCCTTCAAAGGTGATCGATAGGTTGATCAAGTTGGCTTCGAATTCAAGGTTGGCCAGTTCGATGGCCTTGATGACCTGGAACTGCGTACAGGTCAGGTCTTCATTCAACACCTGGTAGGAGTGTACCGTGAGTTGATCCTCCAGTCCTTCGTTACGGAACCAATTCGCGATGATTTTAAAAATGTAAAAACCATGAAAATGAACGTGTTCCGTAAGGTGCTCTGATTCTGGACGAATGGGACGACAGCCCTCTTCCGTTTCGCAATCTCTTGTCACTATTGTTTGTTCGTGGGCAACGTTATCAATGGTACCACTGCTCAAAGCTCCCCTCACGCCGGAATCAATGATGGCAACCCGGACGGGACTTTTGCCGGTGGGGGGTAAGATCGAATTAGGGCCCTGGCAATCGTCAAGAGGCGTGTAATCCTGAGCTTCTCCAGTTAGTGATTCGATAGCAAGGTCCTGTGGTGTTATTTGACAGTCGATCCCATCGTTGAATACCCAACCTTGGGTATTACCAATGTAGTTGAGATCAACCTCCTGCCCATCTCCAAGAGCTGGAATCAGGGGTTTCCCCTCTCCGATTATTTCTATAATCTCACAAGTGGAGAGTTCCAGGTCCTTGAACTTGACGCGGGCGTATTTCTTAGATGGGCTCCACTCGGCGACAATGCCTCCGTATTGATCTTCCAGCTCATCTTTTAATTTCTCTAGCTCTACGTCATTCAGGGGTTGATCAAAACTGAGGATCAACTCGTTGGGTTCGTAGCTCCCGGCGGGTACATCAACACCTATTGGTGTAGCGGTTCCTGGAATCGTACTCGCGCCGCAAGGGCTTTCGATTTGCGCAGACTGGGCTGAGCAAAATGAAGTAAAGAATAAAAGTGTTGTTAGAACGGTATAAGCGTATCTCATAGTAAAGAATGGTTTGTTAATTCGGGCTATAATCCATGAACCTGAAAAGTGTGACAAAAATAATTGATTTTTTTTTGGCGCAGACGCAGGGTGCAAAGTCGGTTGATTAAGCAAATAAATCTGTCGTTAAGCCGTCACACTTTGCGGAGTAGTGGCTTTTATGGCCGACAATTGTCCATAATCTCATTTCTATGACACCCCTTAGAACCACTTTCAATCGGAAAAATTTTCTGCCTGCTGAGAAGTTAGCACAAAAGAACTATGGTCTTACCCGGAAGGCCTTTGAAGAAATGCGAGATGCCTTTGTCGATGGTAACCGCCAGCTTCTTGAGCGGGTCTTTCTCGCCCACTTCGAGAACTGTATGGACTACCTCATGACCCATGACAAGGTAACGAAGCTCGAAGCCTATGACGCAACGATGGCTGCTATGGTCCGCTTTTCCGAATTACTGATTGCTGGCAAAATCGAATACGGTAACCTTCGCTACTTATTTACCCGGATGGCAAAGCAGAGTTACCAAACAACCGTCCGCCGGCAAAGAATTTTTACGGAACTTCCCGCCGACGCGGCATTCCTGGCCGACGATCTGCCAGAGTTTCCGGATGAGGATTATAGTATTATGGCCCGATCCTTTAAGTTACTGGGCACTGACTGCCAGGAGTTACTCAAAAAATTCTACTATAAAAACCTTACGCTCAAAGAAATCGCCGAGCGGCAAGACCGAGCCGCCACTGCCGTTCGCAAACAAAAAAGTCGCTGTGTTGCAAGATTAAAGAAGTACTTTTATATCGCCAGCTAACTACCCACTCCGATGATTATCAACACTGAAAAAATTAATGATCCCAATCTTAGCGAAGAGGAAAACGATCTGATCCTAAAGTCTTTCGTACGCCGCTTCGAAAAAGAGCGGAACATCGACCACTGGGAGAAAGTCCTGGCCGAGGAATATGACCTGCCCCGTCCCGTAAGCCTCCCGCCACGCTCCGCAAAGATCAGGAAGTTATTCCTTCCCATTATTGGAATTGCCGCCGCGATTTTAATGCTCATTGTCTTTCTTCCGGGGCTTCTTCGTACCAATGGCCAGGAGTTACTTACTGACTACCAGGAAGCAGCTTTAGTGACTGGCTACCGTAGCCAGGCAGCTTCCCCAACCGCCAGCCTGCGGGAATCATTGATCTCCGATTTTTTTGACGGTGATTATGCCGCTGCTCAAGAAGCTGGTAAAACGCTTAGGGAACAACCCGATGCCCAACCACGGGACGTAATGAATTTGGGCATTTCCGCCCTGCGTAACCAGGATTACTCAGAAGCGACCAACGCATTCCAGGAACTGCTGACCAGCGATGGGCCGTTGCAAACCGAGGCTCAATATTACCTTGGTCTAAGCCTGCTGTTACAAGGGAATACTCAAGCAGGCCTTGCTGAGCTAAGAAAACTAAAGGTGACGGATGGCACCAACTTCTATGACAAATCCCAAGCACTACTCCAGGCGAATTGGAAATAAAAAACTGTAACTATCTTTGCTTTGTGGACAAAAACACAGAAGAAAAAAATTTCGGTTTAACAGAAAAAGAATTTACGGATCTCAGTGCCAAACTGGCCGAGGGAGACCAACACCTTTTTGAGTTGGCCTTTCTGCGCCACTTTACGGATTGTTACAACTTCCTCCTACAGGAAGATAGTGCGCCTGCCGATCTCGCCTACGACGCTACCATGGAGGCCCTCTATAACTTCCGCTGTAAAGTAGAAAAAGGTAAGATCAAGTACGGCAACCTCCGTTACCTCCTCACCAGAATGGCACGGCAGTATTACTACAAACGACTGCGAAAAGAAAACCATACTTCCATTGAGGAGATTCGTGTGTTAATTGATGATGATGATGTCTCCTTTGAAGAAGACGTCTTCGTTTTGTTGAGGACGGCATGGCTATCCCTTAACGATGGGTGCAAAAAGCTTCTTCACGCTTTTTATTACCAGGAATCTACCCTGTTGGAAATCGCCTCTGCTACAGAGCAGGGCTACGCAGTCGTGAGAAAGCGAAAACAGCGCTGTGTGGAGAAACTGAGGACCATGATGAAAGGGGGTTAAACCTTATTGATCTCGGGTTATATCCTAATAAGCAACTCCGCAGATTTAACATCTTAATCTTGTTGAATTTCTGCTGCTTGCTTATAGCCCGGTCAGAAGTAAGGATCAGTCCTCAAAGCAAATAATGCAAACCCTACTGCTTCATCACCTTTTTCTCTGTCTTCCGGCCCGCCGCATCTTCAATGGAGATCAGCACAATACCAAGGGGATACGGACTAAGGTCCAACTCCTCGCTCCGATTACTCAGCGTAACTTGCTGGAGTAACCGTCCGGTGACGTCATATATACGAATCTGGTATGGCCCAATGTATTCTGGAGAGAACTCCAACCTTACCGCCCCAGTAGTTGGGTTAGGGTAAACGAGTACTTCGTCGATCATTGTACGGTCATCATCAAGCCCATCTATCCATTCTGCCAGCAGCTCTATCCATACTTCGTCGAGCTTAGATCGGCCAAGAGGAGGCATCTGGTTCTCTTCTTGGCTCGCGTCGCGCAGCCACAATTCCGAAACGGAGTGGTCGCCAGGTTCCACGATGTTGTACGCGGGGTTAGAAGCATGGCTCTGGGTAGGATATCTGACAATACGCCGACCCAACGGATCGGTGATTAGGAAGCGAAGGTCCATGTTTACACTTTCCATCCCATTCTGACGATGGCAACTGGCGCAGTTGGCGTCGAGATATGACCGAACCCGTAATTCGAGGGAGGCCGTCTCATCATCAAGGGCGTGGGCTCGGGGTAGGTCATTCACGTCTGTTACTGGACCGTTCAGGATACCGACTTCGTGGAGATATTCGAGTTGATTAAAGGTTTGCCCCGTGGCTGGGTAGGTCAAGTCGCCGTTCAACTGGTGTGTCTGGACTCCGAGTACAAAGTTGGCGTTATTAGTATGGCACGTTAAGCACTGCGTCCTACTGGGGAAAGCCCAAATACCATTTTCAACCACCATCCCCGCTTCGTCCATAATGGTATAAGATTGTTCAGCACTTCCTTCTAGTAGGAATGCCTCAGTGCCCTCTTCGTTCCAGCGGTACGTTAGACCATAGCCTTTCCCTCCTGCTCCCATAACGAAGAAGCGGGTTTCTAACCGGAGACTACCGCCATTCGGGCCAGCGTCAGGCATTTCGAACTGCTTAATGAAGACCGTTCCTTCGGGGAAAGTCCAGGGTGCGTCGGTCCTAAACTCAATTTGTTCACTAGCATCATCGTGGATGCCATCATTGGGTACCGACAGCCAACGGCGCTTGCTAGCACCATCGCTATACAACTGAGCATTGGTGCGATAAGGAACAATACCAGGGGCAACCGTCATGGTTTCTAGCTCCGTAAATGCACCAAGATCGGACAACAGGAGGGGAGGGTCAGGTACTATGTCTTTTTGGACCAAGCGATAGATTCTGCCTGGGCCGGGCGATGACCTGCTGCCCATAACGGTCAGCAAAATTTCGCCACTCGCCTGCGGGTAAACCCCCGAAAGTTTCGCAGCACCTGGAAACTCGTGCGGTAGTGAAGTCAGGTCACTAATGAGTGTTCTGAGCTCACGATCTACCCCAGTAGCGGGCACCGCCATTAGGCTGTTTATTCCATAATCAACGAACAAGTAATGATCAAGTAGGCTAGTGAAAGTATCCCCACGGTAAACGCCTCCGCCCAAGATGCAGTTACCTACATCGTGCGGGTAAGCAAAATAAGGCGCAGTCTCGCGCCCAATAATTGCGTCTGGTTTCGAAAAATTACCGGGTGCCCGGCTCCCCTCCGCCCAAGGCCATTGCAGGTTATCTCCGATGACCGCTTGGTTGATCTCTTCAAAATGGTCTGAACCTACATCCGCTATCCAAATTTGCTCCAAAACGGCATCCCAAGACATTGCATGTGGGCTACGAGTGCCCATAACAACGAACTCCTCCAAACCACCACCACTTTCGTCTAGCCAAGGGTTATCATTGGGAATCATGTAACCTGCGGAAAACGTAGCTGGCCAGCCTGCTGGCGGCTCCTCCGGAGGAAGCGGCTGCCGGCGAATTGGATGACTCCGACTAGCGTCATTGTCTACATCGATCCGAATTATGCCAGCAAACATTCCCCGATCCAGCCGTTGGTTACTATCTCCCCAATAAGGCTCATGCAAACCCTCATCTCCCAACGAGACATAAAGAAACCCATCGGGCCCGAAGAACATGTCCCCTCCGGAGTGCCAAGATTTGCGGTCGTATTGTTGCAGCAAGACTTCTTCGGAATCAACATTGACGCGCTGGTTTTCCTCGTCCCACTGAAAACGGGAAATCCGATTATAGCCCTCTTCAGTGAAGTCTTCCAGCTCGTGCTTCCAGCGGTAAAAAACAAAAACCTCTCGGTTTCCACCCGTAGCGAATTCGGGGTGGAAAGCAATTCCGAGGCTCCCTCCTTCCCAACCGTTAAGGATACGGTCTGATATGTTCATTATTTCGCGAGAAGCTTGTGTCTCAGGATTGGCCAACCAAGCCTGTCCCCGTTTACCGAGAATTACCAGCCCTTGTGCCGAATCCGGAAACGACAGGATCCGTACCGGCCCTTGAAAACCAATTCCTGGGAAGACATCCTCCACATCGTACCGCCCTACATTTCCAGGTGGCTCAGCCGAAAAAACACCGTTTAAGTAGGGCCCAATCGCACCCGGTGGGCGTACCGCCGGCACCATGCTAAGATAAAACACTCCTAAAAGGAATAAGGGAGCCAAGCAAAATTTAAGTAAAAATCGGGGCATGGAAGGCATTTTAAGGTATGCCAAAGGTAAGCCTATCGGAATAGAGGGCCAAGAAAAAAGCGTTCTTGAAGAGGTGATCAAGGTTTGACCCAACGAGGTTTCGCTCCGCTACAGGGTTTATAAAACGCGCGCCTACCGAACCCCTGCTACCAGCAGCTTCCCCATGATTGCATAGCCCTTCATTGTTGGGTGTACGCCGTCTGCGGCTAAGTCTTTGTCCATTCCGTTTTGGGCATTCTTGAGTGCGGAGTGGTAGTCGATATAGCCAAGGCCGCGCCGCGCGGCCAGCTTCCGCAGGCCATCATTTAGGCGGACAATTTCGGCAGATTTATCGCCCAACTCCCGCCGCCACTCAAAATGGGTGGCGGGCAGTACCGAGGCCAGTACAACGTCAATATCGTAGGCTTCGGCGAGGTCGATCATTGATTCTACGTTGCCGAGGGTGAAGGCTTCGCTGTAGGGGCCGGTGTTCTCGGCCACGTCGTTGGTCCCGATGTGAATTACGACGGTTTCCGGCTCCAGGTCAATCACATCTTGCCGAAACCGGACCAGCAACTGCGGCGAAGTTTGCCCACTGATGCCCCGCCCAACGAAGTTGTGCTTCTCGAAAAAGGCCGTGTCTAGGCTCGCCCAAGCGTCGGTGATGGAATTGCCCAACAAGACCACCCTACCCTTCTTTGCTGCTTGTTTCGCCAAGGCGGTGTTCGCGGCTTGGTAGCGGCCACGGCCGCCAAAATCGTTGCTCAGGTTTTCCATATTTTGCTGTTTTCCCTTTTCTACGTTCTCTTCGCCGTACAGTATTTCGTACTTATTGGGGTTTCGTTTTTCACGAAGACCGTGGGTCCGCAGCCATTCAGCTAGGCGCTCATGCCAGTGGTTTACCGGCAAACCCCGTTGGTTCATCCCGAAGCCGTGCCCACCGCGCTCGTACACGTGCAACTCGGCTGGTTGCCCAGCCGCGGACCATTTTTGGTAGACATCCGTGGCCATTGATGTCATCTTATATTCGTCGTCTCCAGCAACTACGACGAAGACCGGAGTGGTATCCGTTGGTACCTCATCACCAATCACTGCGGAGGTGTAGGGATAGATGGGAACGATGAAATTGGGGCGGTTCGTGGCCTCGGCGCTGTAAGCGACCGATAGCGCAACGGTCCCTCCGGCCGAAAAGCCCATGAAGCCAATCTGGTCTGGGTGGAGGTTGTATTTTTCGGCGTTCGCTCGTACATATTTCATGGCCTTGAGGCCGTCGGCTAGGGCCATTTTGGCAGTGGCGGCGTTCTGTTCTTCCACCGTTTCATTGCCGTCGGTTAGGGCCAAAGGCCCGAAGGGGGCAGAAATGATGGTTCGGCTAACGCGGTACTTGAGCACGAAGGCAGCAATGCCTTTTTCGGCGAGCCACCGCGCTACTTCTCGGCCTTCGTGTTCCATGGCCAGCAGGCGGAAACCGCCGCCTGGGGCAATGATGACGGCCGTGCCCGTTGCCTTGAACTCCGTAGGCAGGTAGGCCTCTAGGGTCGGGGTGGTTACGTTGTAGGTCACCCCTACGTTTAGGTTGTTGTCTTTGGCTTGTCCTTCGGCCCAGTCCCAGCTTTCCGATCCGGGCGCAGGCCCGTTGTACAGCGGAATAACCTCTTGGCCAAAACAAGGAAAAAAGACGAGGAAAAGAAGTACCGTTAGTAGTTGTTGCATAGCTGAGAGGGCAAGGAGGTTATTAAAACCTTCTTTGCACCTGCGGCCGCGCCCTCTGCTTCAAAAAGAGAAGTTGGGCGCGGCCGCAGGTGCAATGGAAGGTTAAAGTAACAAAATCATTCATGTCGACCCCACTACGCTTCGCTTCGCGGGGTCGACATGAATGATTTTGACGCTTTGAGATCCT
>JAVCKV010221888.1:0-16142 GCA_032274145.1 Herpochondria borealis | reverse complement strand
TCCTGGGATCTCCCACCGCCGAGAAGTGCCTTCGGTAGTCGGAATGTTCCTGTTGACCTGGAGGTTGTTTATCGTATGCAATAGGCGAAATGTACTGATACTGATGTGACCCGGAAACATGTTGGAGCTATTTTAGAAACCCGGAAGTATGACAAACCACAAAACGCACACACGCCGCACACAATAAATGAATGATGAGTGAGAACAACTTGACAGATCTTGACTTCCCAATGGGACGAGGCTTCCCTCGTACTCATCCGAAGAGACGCCTATTGACTCAGCTGATTGAAGAGAATGCCCCCGAGTATGTGAGAGCCCCTAAATGGGCAGGATTTGTTAGTGAGGAACATGACTGCTTCATTCGCTCAAAGCATGACATCATAACAACGGTGGTTAACGATTTGATGCCAAGCGAGGAGGAAGGACGTTTTATGATCAAGAAGGATACCGGTTGGGTGGTCAGGGTTGGCTTTGGCAGTAAGACAAAGGAGGTTCGTTTCTTGATTCAAGAGCGATTCAACAAGCTGATTAGAACTTGGAATGGGAATCTTCCTCCATTGCGGTCCAAACCAGATGAGGACAATGACGATATACATGCGGTTCTTTGTCCATTGTCCAAACCTTGTCAGTTGAACGGCGATAGCAACACCATAGAAGAATTGCTTGATGCCTCTTCTCAAGGAGGCTCTGCCCTTGCTCCCATGGATGATGCGAGCAACGCCATCACTGGTGGCAAGGAAGAAGAAAGCATTACAAGTGCAGGGCTCTCTTTGAACTCCATTCTTGCGCGTGATAATGTATCTGCTACAAGCCAGACAACATCTACCTCAGCCTCCGAGATTTTGAGAAATATGGCTACTGAACTTCCTGACAATACGAGGGCCAGAAAACTCTCCTTCTCCAATGAATCATCAATTGGAACATTCAGCACGTCCAAGGAACCCACTGATGATATGGCAGATCCTTCATCCGTCATCCACCAAAACAATGAATTTGATGCTGGTATTGCCCCAGATCCTGGCACCAAACGCGGCCGGTCAGGGAATACTGTCAATTCGACAGAGCGGGCTACACACAAGCGTCGATTTTCTGACCCTACTGGTACCACAACGGGTGTGGCGTATCTGCTTGTGAATGATGCGCATTCTTATCACGAGACTTCCTCCGCCGATTCCTCCTTCTTGACGACGATTCGCACTTGGTTGTCGGACTCACACTCCTCGCTCAAAGAGCCCTCTGCAGTTTCATCCCTTTCAAGGTCCCAGTCGGCTCCGTCCTTTGGTGGTGTCCCGATTGAACCCATCCCGGACGGGGAAGCTACAGCCGCTGTTTTTAATCCGTCGCATCAACTCTTGCACCTATCACACAATATTGAAACACTGAAACTTCCTGCTACACAAATGAAGTCCGGTCTTGATGGTGGGAAGATAGCGGTTGATGCCTTGAATCAAAGTGACATGTCCACTGTTTCAGGGCTCGGAAATGTTGGCGGCCTTGAGAGGATTCTCATCGATTTGGGCAAGCCCTCACTTTTTGCAAATGAAGTGGAACGTTTACGGGACGAGCTCTCAGATCGAGCCATCAACGACGATATGCAACTAATGGGGGAGGTTGCGCAGCATGCTGTCAGAGTGGTATCTAACATCATGACAAGTCATCTCAACAATAACGGTGTCATATTCAAGGCTTTCACGTTTATTGGCCAGCTCTGCAGTAACCTGGGGTCTAGTACTCAAGTGTCCCATGACATTGTTACACAAACAATGAGAACGTTACAGTCACACGACCACAACGATGTCGACCTTTCTTGCCGTGGGTGGTGGTTGCTACGAATTTTGGCTCTCCGTGATCCTGATGCACAAAACGTCATTGTGCATGGGAATGGTATTGATCTGGTTTTGCAAGCTATGCAGCGATACGGCAAACATGCAGTCCTCCAAGGAAATGGATTTCAGTTGGCTTTTCGAAATACCAAGAACCAACATGTGATTGCAGATGCCAATGGCATCGATGTGATTGTGAAAGCGATGCAACAACATAAACTCGATGCAGATGTCCTCGCACTAGGATGCGGTATTCTGGCAGAATTGGCTTTTGAGAACCCTGAGAACCAACAAGGAATTGCAAACGCCAATGGCCTTGATTTGATTTTGAATCTGATGCAAAAACACAAACAACACACAGAGCTCCAAGAGTGGGGATGCGTAGCATTGGCAGTATTGAGTGAGAACAACGAGACTAACCAACACGCCATTATTGAAGCAAACGGTGCGAATACAATTTCGACAAGCCATGTGTCAGATCCCAGAGAGTGGCGATATTCAACATTTCGGTGGAGCGGTGTTGGAGCTGTGCAGTCCGGAGAACAATCACAGAACTGAAGATACCAATGCCATTAATTTGATTTTGTCCGCATTGACCAGCCCTTCCCTGAGTGAGACGAACACCAAATTGTTGCTGGACGAGCTTTCAGATCATGTCATAACAAAAGAGACAGGAACAAGCTTTTTGAATCCTGCCGTCAGCATCATTTCGAATGTCATGGAGAGTCATCTCAGCGACAGGGATATTCTGTTGAAAGCGATGACACTTGCCGTCCACTTGTATGACAGAAATTGTCACTGGACGGAGTTCTACCACGACTTTGTTGCGCAAATAGTTAGAGTTCTCCGGTTGTAAATGTACCACGATGATGATGATCTTGTGTATCGTGGCTTGAAGTTGTTCCGAGTTTTGTCTTCACGAGGTGAAGAATCGGTGTTGTGTAATATTGCTTTCTCTACTCTGCGACAAACAGGTGCAGGTGAATTATACCGGTTCGCTATCATAGAATTTGGTCAGCTGATTTTGAAGGGCATGGACCAGCATTCACTTCATGCTGGGGTTCAAGGCGAAGGGTGCCAGCTATTGGGACGTCTCATTGAGAGTTCCGCGGGCGAACGTGTGATTTGGTCCAATAGCATAGATACGATTCTCAATGCCATGCAACGACATGACCAAAACAAAGATGTCCAAAGCTTCGGGTGCCACGCATTGTACAAATTGGTATGCAGCGACACTGCTACTAGTCATCGAGTCCTCTGTGAGGCAAACTGCGTCCCTCTTATTGAGCAAGCAATGCAAAAGTTTCCAGATCTCCATTGGTCCAGCAAATATCTCTTGAGATGGTTGCAAGATTCAAGATTCGCAAGGCAAAATGCCTGGAATGGACCGTGATTCCAAACGCAAATGACAAGGCAAAGTGCCTGGAATGGACCGTGATTCCAAACGCAAATGACAAATAATAGAATCTAATAGCATCAAAACACCTCTAGAGTATCGTTAGGCTTTAGTAGGAGGCGTCAGTGAACAACACCGAGGTTTTTATAGGACAGAGCAAGTACATGCAAACATGGATCCATGCCCATTCCTTGGGGATAGAACAAAAAGAAGCACTTGTTCCGAAGGGACTTGAATGGGAAAAGGAGGACGAGTGAGCAGAAGCCAGCTCCAGGAATGAACCCATCAACCACGTTCTTGGAGAATGTTCCTGTTGCAGAAATCGAAAAGATCAGCACGTTTCGCCAAGGACGGAACGGACGAGTGTTCTTTGCGCGTTGGGAGAGCCAGCAGCTTGTACTGAAGCAACATGGCGTCGGCAAGAGAGGAATCAAGGATGCATATCTTTTGCGATGGAAACTAGTGCCTATGGAATACTTGAGGGTGCTTAGGGAGTATTGGTTCCAACGCCGCTGTCCGTCTCTGAATCCTGGTCTGGTGGAGTTAATTCCCTTCGTCGAATGCCAAAGCGGGAGACAACATTTCAGGGCGGAAGGATGTTCTGGAAACATTGGAATCTGAGTATGGTGGCTTCCGACACGACAATTTTGGTGTAGGAGACACGATCTTCGTCTGCAATGCGGCGATAGAGTCCGAGAGGCTAGCTGCTATGGATTTCGAAGATTATACATTTGCTAGTGATTAGACTACTAGACACTAAATAGGTTGGCTCCTCTTGATCTAGCCATCTTGGTGTATGGTGTAGATGCTAGATCGTTCCAAGCGGGCGAACATCAGACCGAGTTTAGTACTCCAGCACTAGCTACTGTGGCACGCACGGTAGATTGAAGTGCGCCAAACGCGAAGTTCAGCTTCTTCGCAAAAGCATTCTCCTACTACCCTCGTTCTTGTCACTTTTTGGAAGTTTTGTTTGTTTGTTCCTCCGCAAAGTTACTAATAATCACACCATGAAGATCTTTGCCCTTTTGCTCGCCGTTCTCGGCACCAGTCATGCCTTTACCAGCACCTCAAAGCCAGCCTCTGCTTCCACTACTGTTGCTCTTGAAGCCCACGGTCGATATGGTTCCTACCATGGATACAACCCATATTCTCATCTAATGACTGGTGGAGAACAAGGATCCTACATGATGTACGATCGTGGTGTCAACATTAATGCTCCATGGGGCTCCATGAACCCATACGTCAGAGATCAACGTGCCGTCAATGGAAATGCCGGCCCCCACGGCATGACGGGAGGAACGGGAGGTTCCAGATTTGTGTCGGAACGCATCAACCCGGACGCCGCCTTTAGCCGCGAATATTACATGACTCAACATGAACAGGGCTTCTATCCTCGTTATTATCGTTAGGATGGTAAACAAGAGAAAGCAAGCAAAAGACGGATGATGTTCAGGTTAGTTCCCACTTTCTGCGGGGAACAGGTTACGAGAGGGCAGTTGCGTCGGGTGCTGCAGAGGGCGGGTGCGAGACTGACTCACGATGACAATGTATACACACACACACATTATAGATATTAAAAACTAGCTTTTGCATTGCAACTGCGCTTGTTGACATTCTCCCCGCTTCGATACCTTCATTCACACTGAATCAATCGCCTGTTCCTTCCACATCAACATCGAAGAATTGGCATTTGCGCGCCAATGCACGCACATCACTGTGCACAGACGTCACATCACTGCTCCGCCGAAGAGGCTTGTGCACTTCGTAGAGGGGTGTCAACATGACACTGTCAACCAAACATCGCTCTGACATGACGTCACGAGAAACACAAACGTACTCACCATTTCGATGCTATTTCGCAATCCGTCCTCTTTGAGAAACACAAACGTACTCATCATTTTGATAGGATTCCTAAACTGTCCTCTATTTAGAGTTCTCATTTGGTTTGTTTCGTTTAGGAAACGATGACGAGGTGTCATCTGATCAGGATGACGTGTGCCTGATTGCGAAGACCTTGAGCGGATACAGCTACGTCAGCCTAGCTCATCTTCGCAAGCTTGTTCTTTCTCGGTCTCAAGCGTCACAAACACCATCACTTACTTACTTTCTTCGTTTTGAAAGAAGTAGACTATCAACCATGAAGGTCTCTGCCTCCGCTCTCTTGCTCGTGCTAGGCACCAGCCATGCCTTTAGCCCAGCTGGTTCAATGAAGCCAGCCTTCACTGTCCTCAATCAAGCCGCCATGACTGGAGGAATCGAAGGATCTCACATGATGGGTGACCGTCTTTCGGCTTTGGACAGGGATGCTGCGTGGGGCGCCAACCCAATTCACGCTCCATCGTCTGGCGTGAACGGTGCCCCCGCAGTGATTGGACCAGTGCAAGGCTCTCGTACCGCCAATGATCGTGATGGTATTCACCCTGAGTCTGTCTACAGTCCTCGACGCTCTCCTCTAACCACTGCTATTGGCAATACCAGTTTGGGTATTCGTCCCATCCCCAACAACAATGATCGTGGTGACATCCATCCTGAGTCTGTCTACAGCAATCGACGCGATCCTCTTACAATGGCAAGTGGCAATACCAGTCTATCTGGAGGAAGCAACCCCAATGACCGTGGCGGTATTGCGCCAGAGTCTGTCTACAGCAATCGACGTGATCCTCTTACAATGGCGAGCGGCAATACCAGTCTAGCGGGAGGGGGAAACCCCAATGATCGCGGCGGTATCCACCCAGAGTCAACCTACAGTGGTGGCGCTGGCTCACGAGTGTTTGCGAACGACATTGGAGCGTCCTACCGCACCCCCAATGATCGTGATGGCATCAACCCCGAGTCTTGCTTTTCTCCCGCTTACTACAAGATGCAGGGATATGCTACTCCTTGGGCATCACCTCCAGTTGCTGCTGCTGCTCCTCCAAGGCCAAAATTTGCTCCTGTTGAGGAAGTTGCGCTCCCACCTCCTATTCAAGAACCAGCTCCATTTGCCGCTGTGACTGAGGGAGCTGCGGTGCCAATGCCCAACCCAGTTGTGAAAGTCGCTCAGAAGGTCGGTGACCCCAACCCAGTGTTCCCAATGTAAGCCCATCAAGACACACCTCAAGACAAACAAACACCAACATCAAGACACACTTTAAAAGACAAACAACACCAACAAACAACACCAACAATTGGGATAATGGTTGATGCTCAGGAGTCGTCAAGGTGGTACGAATTGAGAAGACGACTGTTCGTGTATATATAGCAATAAATTTAATCTTCTTCTCTGAAAGACAACCTGCTTTTGCAACTAACTGCTCTGTCAACAAACTACATGAATGGGTAGGAAAAGAGTCCTTGCTACTAGCTTGATGTTGTCGCAGGGCGAATCTATCTTCATGCGAAGATGGCCGACTCGATAGACACGCGCTTGCGCCAGGTCGCATCAATGCGCAAGGGCAGACAGAGTCGATCTTCAAGAGAGAGCTTCCGAACCCGCCAGGTCATATGCGTCTAGCAGAGAGCGCTTTCAAACCAAGTAGTAACCGCAAGGGGAAAGTCTGGATAGACTGCGTGGTGCACAGACATCTAGATTAATCGTAGCAGCACGTCTAGCTCCTAGTAGGTCCGTCCATAATTGATAGTATAAGGCTTGCACACTGAATCTCTATCATGCAAAGAGATGGCTGACTGGCTGGATAAACACACGCTTGCAACGGGTACTAGCATTCGCAACGAAGGAAACGCGTGGAGTGGAAGAGTAATTGAAATCACGTAGAACATTCCAAGTTGAAGCCAGGCCTGTTTCATCCATAGGCAGGGGGCGCAGAAAGGTTTTGCTCGGCGTCAGCGACAGAGTCTTAGTAGTGTAATATCTAATGGTTATTTTAAAGCATAAAAAGAGATTGGGATAAGAGACATTGGACATACAGACTAAGAGCGCAACACAGTTTACACTATCTTTGCCATTTTGAGCGAAGCGAAACGACGCGCGCAGACCAAAGTAAAAGCGCCGACTGTGGCTAACGCCATTGCACTGCTGCTGGCCAATGACTCGACAAAGAAAGCAAAGCCAAAGATAAGGAGAAGAGAGCAGAGGAGCCCAAACCCGGTGATAGTTGGATGCTGCTGATCGAGCAGCCAAAGTCCCGCATCACGTGGGCCAGCATCCCATTTGGAGGTTCCATCTTCGGTGTAGGTCTCACTGTAGGAAAATCCCACCTTGTAAGCAATGCGATGAACATTTTGAATGTGTGAGCCATCCAGTGGTAGCTGATCGGAGTCTCGATCCCGGCAATGTGAACGTATTCAGTACTTTGGAAGGTGATGTAGTTGGAAGCCACAACTCCGTTCACAACAATGGAGCCAGACTCAGTGAAGGGAGCATACGTACCCCTACGAGTAACAGTGTTGATGGTCTTAACAGAAGCAAGGTCCCCAGAAGCGGTGAGGAGCTTGTCGCCAATCTGGATCACGGAGGAAGGAATGATTCATTCGACCACCCTCCACCGCAACCATGTTGTCTTTGGAAAGCTCAAGCTTGAGATCGCCTTCCGCCTAGATGGCCAAGAACTCGCCCATCTGAAGATTGTTCTTGTGACCAAAAGAATATAGCGATCCTTGCGGCTGTCAATATGAGCTTACATTCAAACGACTACAAAACATATCGAACAGTGACTTGCTCGCCACGACTGACAGTCCTCTTCTTCGCGCCCTTTGGTCTAGTCTTTTATCACCGCGTCTGGGTTGCGGCCCCAGCAGAGTATCAACCTCTAATCCTCTCCATCGGTCACTCGAGCTGCTTCTTGGTCAACTTTGGCTTCTTGGTCGGCTCAATTTGGGGTGATGATCTGTTTTTGTTTCGAAGCTATGAGGAAGGACTGGTGGTTCTCCAAGGGAGCAAAATTCCTAGTTGGGTCTTCCTCACGGCTTGGGCTGTCCATCTTTTTCCGTTTTGCTATGTTTGGGATGTGATTGCAGCCGTTGTTCACGGCAGCCTGAAGGCATGGAAGCGACCCGATGATTGACTCCTCGCTCACTGGGTTTCCTGCTACCAGAACGACCCATCGCCACCATCAGGAAACATCGCAGGAAGGATCTGATGGGTGAGTGACCAAAAGCTTCCAAACACGTTCTCATTGATTCCCTCCAACCAACTGGTGTGTAACGGTTGCGAGCAAGCACGAACTATGTGAAAAAGAGACACTGTGACTGCTTTCCGCGATTATCAAGTTTTATAAGCGGTTGTCACATGCCACCGCCAATGAGCTCGTGGGCACTATCATATCCCAGTAGTTAGAAATTTCATGAAAGATCCGGTAATTTTGGTGCTCGGCTCGCTCGCCATTTTCAGATGGAGACTCGACTCCCTCACTCATCCCAAACATGATGATGATGTTGTTCCTAAACCGTATGGTACTGAAGTACTGTACTTATTAGGTGAAAGGGAAAACAATACACATGCAGATCTAGAGAGCTCGCACAAATGTCGACATGGAAAAAATCAAGAGATAGTTAAGTAGCAACACATTGCAATGAGGCCTGCCGTCGTATCTTGGTTCTCTCGAATTGGCCTCCTTGGTGGTTAGTTTCGATCTTGAGCATCATGCGCCTGCGCTGGAGTGGTTATTAGCACATTCGAGCTCCGTTTTCGTACGATTGTAATATGGAATGGTATCCTAAGCAGATTCTCCGTCACGTATATAGTCATATTTCCCATAGTGACCCAAGATACTAGATGTATATATGCATACGTGTACGAATATATATTATGCTTATGACCGGGTTCAAGAAAGATCCTTTCGAGCATTGATCCACAAAGTACCGCGTCGCACATATTATTTTTGTTTGTGTGTGTCCCTGGTTACTAAAACGAAACCTCTCTGATCGATGTTCTTGCTTCGCTCTCTCCTTCTCGCTGGCTTAGCCGGTGGTGCCTCTGGTCAAGCAACCGCCCCACCAGGTGGATGTCTTGTTTGCGGAGAAGGAAGTGTTGTCGGTGCACCCGATGAGATCTTTGAATTTCCTGGACAGTAAGTATTTTACCGTAGGTTCTGTATCATATGATGTGTGCTCTCTCCGAAGAGCTGGGTCACTCACACTCGTTGTCCAACCCCAGGCCGGCTGTCCCATGTGGTGTGCTTCAAGATGTAGGCCTTATGGGAACCATTCCATTGGCTCAATGTGCAGTCCTCCCTGGTCTTATCGGCGTCTGCGAGTGTGGCATGGGCGAGCTTCCTACAGAAGCCCCGGATACTCCTGTTCCGGATACTCCTGCTCCAGATACTCCTGCTCCAGATACTGCTGCTCCAGTTACCCCTGCTCCAGTTGACGCTCCCGGAGGGCCAACACCATGTCCTGATGTGCCAGCCAGTGGATGCAGTGTCTGCGGTGACGGCCTTTGCGTGACTGCACCAGATGTGATCTTTGAGTTTCCTGATCAACCACCGACCCCTTGTGGCATGTTACAACAGGCTGGTTTTGATGGCATTATTCCTCTCGACCAATGTAAGTCAATACACGTGTACACCTTCCGTCGGTTGAGATGATCGAGACTATCATTTTACTAATCCTTTTCTTCAGGCCCATTCCTCCCCGATCTCACGGACGAGCTTTGTGCTTGCATGTCTTCAATTCCCGCAGCTCCTACTGAAGCTCCAGTTGAAGCTCCCACCGACGCTCCCGGAGGGCCAACACCATGTCCTGGAGTTCCAGATGATGGTTGCAGTGTCTGCGGTGATTTACTTTGTGTGACTAATCCAGATGGAGTCTTCGAGTTTCCCGGTCAACCGCCTGTTCCTTGTGGCACACTACAAACTGCTGGTTTTGATGGCCTTATTCCTCTCGATCAATGTAAGTCAATCGTGTAGCCTTTCTTGGGTTCGGTTGAGATGGTGGAGAATACAGTATCAAACTCTAACCCGTGTTCTTCAGGCCCATTCCTTCCGGATCTCACAGAGGAAGTTTGTGCGTGCATGTCTTCCATTCCCGCGGCTCCTACTGATGCTCCAATTGAGCCTACTGATGCTCCAATTGAGCCAGCTCCTGTTGTGACGCCTACTGATGCTCCTGTGGAGGACCCTACAGATGCTCCTGTTGAGGACCCTACGAATGCTCCAATGATGGACCCTACGAATGCTCCAATGATGGATCCTACCAATGCTCCAATGATGGATCCTACCAATCAACCAGTCTTCACACCCAGGCCTGTCTCTTTTGGTAAGTTCTTGAATCCTACGCTTCGTGCCTTGGTGATGATAGGTCTCTCACCAAACATTCATTTTTGCAGGCGATGATGATGATGATGACAATGGGGGCGATGATGATGACGATGATGATGACGACGACGATGACGACGACGATGATGACGACGATGACGACGACGATGATGATGACGATGATGATGATGACAGTGGTGATGATGACGACGATGATGATAGTGGAGGCAAAGCAGGCTACAATATGCCCAACTATGGTGGTGAGTAGCAAGCCGCTTCGGTTTAGACCTGTGCTCGTGTCATCCATACATTGATACTGATCCTTCTTCTTCTTTAGACGATGACGATGATGACGACAATGGATTTTAAACCAGAAGATGGGCAGAGGGCTAACTGAATTGCTGTTGGTAAGGCAAGGTGGAGGAAGTACCTGGTGCAACTATCCACAGTCCTTGACCCAACATTCATAAACCTATTCGTACTACATAGCTAGATCACTCTCATCCCTATACTTTCTAAAACTACTACTCAGTTAGCAATCACGTCACGCGCAGCTAGACTGGGGGAAGAAGCGTCATCTTTTTTGTCGAAGGTTGGGGGGCGTCAGTCACACACCAGCAACTGCGGGTGGGATGGCAGTACGACTTCAACTTTGTCGAGGTCCCCCTATGCTAGAGTGGCAGATTCTTACGAACTCCAGAGAATGTTGCGGATAGTCTAGACTTGGGTGGAAGCAGACTTCCATGGTCACAGAACTGTTCCAACACTACGTTGTGGCGGGGGATCGTAGACGTTGCGGCGGGTCTTTCACGCATTAAAAGCAAGGTCATGAGCGTACTGCAAAGTCATCGCCCAACTTGATGCTCCCGCCCAAAACCAACTCATGCTTGTAGCAAGGGGGCTAGTTCCCTGTGTACCAGGTATGGGGGGATGGAAGAGTCATTAATCGTACGAACTAAAGAAGTAGAAACACATAAGGAAAACTACCTGGTGAGAGATCTGCCCTTGAAACCGTTTAGCTACATATCGGACAATCGTTCAGACAGAGTCTGCTCTATTCTAGTACATGTACCTGTCGCCAAGACACCTCCAGGTGCGGCTTACAGTAGATTGGTAGTAAAGGTGTGACGTCCAATCATGTGCAGACAACGCTATTTTTGGTGATGACCCATTTTTGGTGAGCAAAATTTACGATGACCCTATCCTATGCTCACCATAAATGCTCAAAAATGGCCGTGACTCGCCTAGTTTTGTACGATTGCGCCTACTTATGGTGGCTTTGATAGGCAAAAGCCAGTTGTCTGGACCATTCCGACAGTGTTTATATTTTAATCTTGAACACCGTAGCTGTACAAAAACCCATACCACACACAAAATTGAACAGTGACCCTTTTCGAAAGCTTGTTCCGAGCATCAACGAACCCAACAAAGCAATCAAACTAAAGCAAGAGAAGAACATGATCCTCCGATTAAGCATATTGGCAAGCGCAATCGCAGCAGCTAATGGTCAAGCGACCGCTCCTCCAAATGGATGTTTGATTTGTGGCGACGGTCAGGTCATTACAAACCCTGATGGAATCTTCAATTTCCCAGGTCAGCCCATTACTCCTTGCGATAACCTTCAACAAGCTGGGCTTGACGGAATCGTCCCCTTGGATTTGTGCCCTTTGCTTGTTCCCCTCATTGCTGTGTGCGAATGTGCGCCTGGTGACCTTCCAACGGAAGGTCCAGCCCCTACCGATGCCCCAGTGGTACCTCCCACTGCTCCCCCAGTTGATCCTCCAACACCAGCTCCCGTTGATCCCACCCCGCCCCCTGTGGACCCTCCTACCCCACCCCCTGTGGATCCCCCTACCTCACCACCGGGTCCAGATCCAACTACACAACCAGTTCCTGCTCCTACCCCACCACCAGTTCCAACCGGTGGAGGTCCAACCCCATGTCCCGAAATTCCCGACGGAGGCTGCTCTGTCTGTGGCGCAGGAATGTGTGTGACAAATCCCGATGGTATTTTCGTTTTCCCGGATCAGCCAACGACGCCTTGTGGTATCCTCGAAGATGCTGGTTTTGGAGGTGCGATTCCTCTTGATCAATGCCCCTTCCTTCCTGGGCTTGTTGCAGAGGAGTGTGGGTGTGATTCCGAGATTCCAGGTGATGGACCTCCTGTTGCGCCACCCTTTGAGCCACCAACACCTGGACCACCACCTGTCGCTCCTCCTACTCCAAGACCTCTTCCTGATCGTCCCTCGGATGCTCCTGTTCCAGCACCTCCCACTCCCCGACCTCCTACTCCTCAACCTCCCACTCCCGGACCTCCCACTCCCCGACCTCCTGTTCCGGTAAGTTCACTTTTGAGAAAATCGACACGATAATTGATGTTCTACACACTTGTCTCTAACTTTTTGCTGTTGTTTCCAGGCTCCCATTGATCCTGTCCCTACAACTCCAGTCCCACCTCCTGCCGGTAAAATGGGCATGGGCGGCGGCATGATGGGCATGGGAATGATGGGTATGAAGAGTAACGATGACGACGGCGATGACGATGACAGCGGCGGCGACGGCGGAGGCTTTAATGCCTTTGACTCTGATGACAACGACGCAAGTGGTGGTGGTGGTGGGGGTATGGGTGGTATGGGTAAGAAGAGACGACTTGCTGGTTACCGTCGTTATGTGATATCCGAAAGGACTGTGCGTGGTGTATAAAGCATATATATACCACTTACTCGGGGAGTGCTTTTAAAATGGTTAGAAGTCACAGTTTTTATAAAAACGCATGGTCTCTACTGCCATGCAATCTCTTTTTTACAAAAATCCCAGCAGCTCATCGTCGTCTTTTTCTTCTTCAACAGGCACGATGAAGTCTGGTAAATACCCAAAAGCAATGGGAAGAACAAAAGCGAAGACTACAGGCACGGGCAAGAAGGGCAGCATGGGAAAGAAAAGACAGCGTTAGATCAATAGGGACAGAAGAATGCAGATGTACATGTTGTAACCGGGTGCTATGCCTGTACTATAGCTATGATTCATTTATATTTCCTCTTCTGCGGCTAGCTAGCTAGCTGTCGTCGAGAGGAGGATGACCCAGACATCACCCACTGATTATAGTCAGTCACGGTTCTGCTGGAGGGTTCTGAATGTGCAGTCCCGTAGACAGTCTTGTAAGAAAGAAGCATTGCAGTGCTGGCCACAATTTGTCCTTCCACAAAACAGCCTTTGTCACACCAGTCGTTGGTGTCAATAGCTCCTGGGGCACGTCCATTGCATCTTGACCTATCCTGAGAGCATGGTGCCCCACCCATACGGTCAATGTTTGTTTGGATAGGCTGAGTGACATCACATCATGCTCTGTCGATAACTGGATTGGAAGAGAACTGCTCCTAAACTGTTGCCCTCGGCATCCACTCCCCCACTTTCACTTGTTTCAGCAGCCTCATCAACCAATAAATGTATTAGCACGATTGATGTTTTAAATCTTGACCCCATCTGCTTCTTTCGCATTCTCGTTGTTTTCTGTGGATGGCTGGCATAGCATCCTCGAATATAAGAGAAGTCGATGGACGCAGATGACTTCAAGAAGTGCGTGCATATAAGTGACTGAGCAAGGATGACCAATGTCCTCTCCCAGGTATGAACTCATCTTTGCTTCGCCGCTATCGTCCAAAGACACCACAAGCTGGTTCCTGAGGAGTGAGTTGCATACGAGTAGTCCTTTCTTCGTTTCAAACCATGTAACTCTCCACAAGAAAGCAACAGTGAGCAGCGTTTCCTGTATCAAGGACTATATGTACATGGACTGCTCGCCTCAACGCTGGCTTGTTGTCGAAACTATAGACTATGTTGAACTGATGATGAAGTTTGCTAGAAGGTCACGGCCGACAAGTCGTCTCCGGGTGACTAGTTTCTTTGGACGGACGACAAGCAGACAGTTGTTGACGCACGACGGTTCGTCGAACTGGAAACGAGAATGATGGTCAAATGAAAATGCTGTTGACTCACTCGTTGCTTTCGGAATTCCTCAAGCTCGTTGCTGTCGCTATCCATCCTTTCAGCAAGCGTGCTTACATTCATGCCTGTGAAGCACCTCACTCAAGCTTGTACTATTATTGATTAACCATGGCTAGTAAGATTCCTCCTCACATTGCTCGTGAACTACGACGTCACGTTGCTCCCAAAAAATCAGCACAAGCACAAGCATCAGCTGGTCCAAGACAACAACAAAAGTACTCTCAGAACACAGTCCTGCTCGGTTGTTTGGGCTTTCTAGGTTGCGCCTGTTCGATTCCACTCGTGGCCATGCAGTGGATTGGACGCCTCTCGGATAAGGAAGAGTCGTTGACTGCAGCTCAAGTGCGCAGGGGTGCCTTTATGAACTCAGGTTCTCGAGATGCGGGGCGAGACCCCAAGTGGGACTTTGAAAAGGGGCTCTACAAAAAGGACAAGGATTATGAATCAATCTTTGTACGAGATGATCCCAAAAAGGTAGATCATGGAGAGGAGTTTATGCATAGAAGATAGTTGAGAAGAGAATTCAACGGAATGAGATGACTCCTGCTGCTGCTGCTGCTGCTGCTGCTGCAAGATGGGTGGCGTCTCTGTTGCAGTCGCAGCCGAAACGTACTTGTCAATCATTTTACACAAGATGCTGCTCACGAATTTCAACCGTAGTATAGCTCAACCGTTTCCCAGAGTGCATTCATTATGCTTCTCTCCAGTAGCCACAAGTGGACTAATAGCTCGCGTGCAATCTGGATTATGTCGACCAGTGAACGGTGCACACTCTCCTCTAGTAGAGTAGATAGAAGGTGACTCGGACTTCATTCTGTCGAGTCAAAATAATCGCAGTGCGTTTTTCATCCCAATCGCCTGCAACCCATTAATACAGCGTATGCCACCAAGATCTGCACTATGGACGGCCGTTTCACTATGGCTCACGCCACAAGCACCCATCCTACTCACTGCCACCAAACACTTGCGGTGGTGGTGGAGCATAAGTGACACGCTTCAGCGCCATCAGTTTTCAGGGCTAGTTCATTCGGTAGTTGGGAGTTGTTACACACTCCTTGCAACGCAATGCAATCCTGCTTTCGTGTAGACCTTGTCAGTATCTACTTGCCATGCTATTATGTGCACGAACATTATCATAACTTCTAATTTACTAGATTTGTTTAGCTTTTTACTTTGGAGCCGGCTGTCAAATAGATGACACGAGCGGGATCTCCTTCCTGAGAGCGCGTATTTATAAAAACACATAACATCAAAACAACACCACGGCGGAGTGAATGGCCCTTTCGACCTTTCTTCAAAATGTATCATCAGACTTGACGACTTAGAGGTGTCTCCTGATCAGTTTTCCTTTGTCTGTCTTGGCTACCTTTTCTTCCTTGTAGACCTTCTCTACCTTGCCTCCTGCCTTACCACCGGCCTTGCCTCCGGACTTTCCAACTGGTGCACCGACTGGTGCACTGACTGGTGCACCGACTGGTGGAGCAACTGGTGGAGCAACTGGTGAAGCAACAGGTGAGCCTCCCTTGCCTCCCTTACCTCCCTTACCTCCCTTACCTCCTTCGTCTCCCTTGCCCTTGCCTTTGCCCTTGCCACTCTTGCCGACAGGTGCGGCAACTGGCGCGGCAACTGGTGGAGCAACTGGTGGAGCAACTGGTGGGGCAACTGGTGGAGCAACTGGAGGGGCAACTGGTGGGGCAACTGGAGGAGCGACTGGATTGGCATCCT
>JAVCKV010221777.1:0-16142 GCA_032274145.1 Herpochondria borealis | reverse complement strand
TGTATCGCTATGCAATGCGACCCAGCAGCGTCGATGCCTCCTGTCAAGAAGTTTAGCTTGAAAATGGATGCGTGAGACTGGCGATTGGAAGAATGTGTTATAGTGACAACGAAACTCTTCTAGAGAATACAGCATCCTCGACCCCGCGCGTCAGTCGAAGCCAGCTTGTGCACGAAGGCGGCGTGACAAACAAACAATATAAGCACGTACCTACGGAGTGAGCTCAACCATGATGCCTGCTCCCATAATACACATAGGATCGCGACTTCTTCCCAGTAGAGCTTTCTATCAACCGCAGATCGATGCCTCAGAATTACGCGTCTTACCTGACGCCGGTGCTTCGCTTCTACTTGGTATTGATGCTACTTATGGGGTGTCATGTCAAAAATGAAGTGCTGTAAGCTTCGAGATAGCGATGCGTGCTATTCCGAGGTTTGTCTACATAGTTATCCACTTCTTCAGTGTTGGTGGAGCCATCACTGACCAATACTCAAAGAGCGTCTGCAACATTGTTCGTCGACAATGGGAAGCATCGGTTTATCTCCCAAATTGCTGTTGGTTTCTTCTCAAATGTCCTCGCGCACCCCTTTGCAAGCAGGCGCAGCAGTGTGATGAATTCCAAGCTCGATTCAACTTCCCATCGTTTCAAGTAGAAGTGGAAAATCTTGCGATGGCGAGATTGCTTTGAATCGAACCATACCAGTTTCTTTGTCGAAATGCGTCTCCACGATCGTGCAGTCGAATAGCATTCAGTATCAAGTTTTTCTCTCTCTCTTCGCAAGGGCTGTCAAGTCGCTCAGTCGACATCATTCATACCTCGAATCCTTCTCCATAGCGGGACAATCAGCTTGCTATTCAACTTTCTCTCGTTCTCCGTATGATTCATCAGCCAGACGGTACAGGAGAAAACATCACAATGGCGACAGGCCTTGGCGCCGCTCTGCTCTACGCATGCGCTTATCTTGCACTAGATCTGTCGCACCAAGCTAGCCTTCAATGCTGTGCACTTGGAGATACTATAACTAGGAAAGAAAAAGAATGAATGGGTGAAGTAGTGGAGAGTGAGTTGCGAACGAGAGAGAGAGAGAGACCAACTGTATCGACGGCTCTCTTCCTGTATTTCCGAAAGGTCCTATGGTGTTATCATTAATAGTGGGCAAAGATCACACTCGCGCGAGATTCGTAAGCCGTTCGATCGCTTCTGGTAGTATGTGGAAGATGAAGTTGATCGACAGCATCAAGGTCTCAAGGCTGTTCAACAAGCCAACCTCCATTGGCAGGCAGTGGCCGAGTAACGACTGTCTGGAGGCGGTACAACTTTCCCTTCCTCGATCACATACTTGTGCTCTTCTTGATGCATTTCAGCGTCCTAACCTGGTGAAAGGCCAAGAACGGAGCTGCCTCCGAGTTATCCAAAAATGCACATACCTTGACACGCTCCTCCTACTTGACTATATAACAGAGCAACGTTTCTTTCTCGTGCCTGCTGCCTGATGCACTCATCTTTTTGCTCGCGGAGGATGCCAATAACGACGACTGTGGGAGGCCTGCTCCATAGTAACCTTTTTCAACGCGTTTCTTTGGCGGGCATCCCGCTGTTGTCCTTTGTGCATCATCATCATCTTGGGTGATGGCGCCTGTGCCTTTTCAGGCTTATACTCAATTACACTTCCTTTCTCAAGAAGGTGAAGGCCAGTGTTCCGTTTGGCTGGTGTGCTGTGCTCCTTTGCTTGTAGTGATATATATGTATACCATTCATATATAGTGCTTCCAAATATGTTTTTATGTATGTATTTAGATCATATATAGTGCTTCCAATTGCTTCCAAATATCGTGTCATATATTTATTCCGATCATATATAGTGCTTCCATTTGCTTCCAAATATGATTTTATATATGTATTCAGATCATATATAGTGCTTCCATTTGCTTCCAAATATGATTTTATATATGTATTCAGAGGATATATAGTGCTTCCAAATGCTTCCAAATATCGTGTTATATATGTATTCAATGCATATATATAAATTTCGAAATTAGCCCTCTAGCTAGTAGAGCGCTTCCTATTTTTAGGGCGGAAACACAAACACTCTGAAACAAACGCCTCATCACTGTGTCCTACTATACATTACGTTAGAACACCAAAGGATGATGATGATGACCAAACGACACGCAGCAGCATAGCAGAACGACACATACATAAAAAACCATCAAGCCACCAAGGTCCCGCGGAACTGCTGTTGGTGTAACCGTCGCCAAAAGTCTGTATCATTATCGTCCATTCGATCGACTCCTCGTCTTCAATAACATGTAGTACCTCAAGCAACGACACGAGAGGCTACTTCGTTCCTCGATGATTGATGCATCAACCATCATGCACGACTGCAAAGACTGACTCGAGTAGTTAGTTGTCGAGGAGGAAGAAGAACCTGAGGCTGCATGTTTGATGATTCGACCAGTACGACTAATAGCGTCCTCCCTTTAGCTTCGAACCAAGCGACTCGTAGAGTAACGACATCAACGACTCGAACGACAACGCAATAGTGAAACTGGATGAAGACGACAGACGACGCGTAGTCAATGACTACTGCTGCTGCTGTAGAGCCGAACAAACTTTTAACGAGCGACAGACTTTTAAATAATGTTCATTGGTGCCGTGCTGTGTGCTGTCTGCATTGCAGTACTGTATAACCAGTTCCGATAGGTTTGCCACCACGCGTCTGTCTTTCTCTCTGAGCTTGCTGCTTGCTTCACTTAAAACTGGATGCCAATCTATCTCTCGAATACTATCGCAAACAATCAGAAGCGTGTCTGTTGATGCGGCTACATCAGCCACGGTCACAATAACGCCGACGGTTGAAGCAACAATCGAACGAATCGTCTGACTGTTCATTGTATACCGAAGGAAAGAGTGCACTCAATCAACGTTTGACAACAACAAAAACAGAGCTTGGGAGAATGCTTCCAGCTCGAGGGCCGATCCTGCTTATGTAATGGCATTGAGAATGTGGCAAATGATGGCTGCTCTCGTCCTGGATGTTGCGGATGCTACCTTCGCGGACAACACAGTCTTGGTACAAAGGCTGGTGGTTCTACCATCTTCTTGGTCGACTAGAGTTGTAGGAGACGCCATGAGCTCCGGTTGGACGGACGTGAGAGGCACTTCTGATCCGAAGGGGACGGTCTGACATTGGCGTCTGGACTACAAGGATTTGCCTTGAGAGGAGAAGCAAGCTATTAGCAAAGGCGGAAAAGCGCACTGTAAGTAGTATCTTTTTGAGAACTATTTATAATTGTGAGAATGTTGAACACTTTGTTTCGCAATGTTGTATCGCTAGTTACGGACCAGGCACGTGGCAGCGGTTGGACTTGCGACAGTCTTCTTGTTGCACTGGAAGGAACCACTCTCCGACACCCACGCGCGGAGTCAAATGGTTGGAGAAAGGAGATTTCGTGTATGGAGCATTTTGTTTAAGGGGCAGTTGTTGTTTCATGCATGAACAACCAAGTGGGTCAGAGTCTTGACGGTACGGCAGAGAGAGAGAGAGAGAGAGAGTGCAGGTTCAGTTCCATCGTGCTAGTGCACCAAACTGTGTTACGAGGCTGGCTCCAGCCAATCCACAAACTGGGAAGAACTGAGTCATCTCAATGGAGAGTATATGCACGAAGAGCAGCAATTCGAGAAGCGGAGAGTGCGAATCGTTCCACACTTCTGTTCGGTGGTGCAGTGCCCTGCTTACCTACTACTTGCTTCGGGCAATACGATTGGGCGTATACAATGAGCTGACTAGCATGGGGACAGCAGCCCATTTATTGTTTTCGTCGGTTCCGTGGTTTGACGCCAGCATCAACTACAAACAGTATCGAAGACAAGGCAAAAGAGGTTACTTGAGGAAAGCTCGAAGGTGCAAGCGGAAGCTGGAGCGTATGGGTACGACCGGCTGCCCGAACGTATCGAAGCCCTTGATCTACCTTGGCGTCAAAGAACTGTCTCTACGGAAGAAGACTGCTGAAACTGTTCTAGCGGTCGAGTTTGACAGTACAATCGAAGCGCTAGCATGAACGGTCGATTTCGAAGCGATGGCGAACGAGGATGCTGGTTTCGCTGTTGTAGCATTAGGTAAGCGCGAGCAGGCAGAGAGAGATACTTTAAGCGTTCTATGGATATCTATTACTGCGAGTCGGGTTCGTTGGCCAAGTATCGGTGGTTGGAGGAGAATAGCACTGATGCAGTGGGTAGAATGCTGCGTGAGGAGGACACCGGTACAACCAGTCTTGTCGGGGATATTATAGCATTCGATGGGAGTAACTCCCAAGGTCCATGAGGGAGGAATGTGTCTATGATAACGTCTGTCAACAATGCAATGTATCATCAAACTAAGTATATGCTCCTCGCCGGACGCATCTCAGCTTTTAGGTGGGTAATATTGCGGAGAAAGGTGCATTCCTTGGAATGGCGTATAAAGACGATTGCCGCGGCCATGATCTTCATGAAATTCGATTGAGTGAGGCCAACCTTTGGATCTGCTGAGTCTACCGAGGCAACTAGACAATGACCTGTGGCGTCGGAAATCACACTTACGAGTTGATGCTAGCTATAAAGCCAAAGTTCGTCAATTGATTATTTGTCCATATTGGTTGAAAATGTGTCCGCCAGCTGAGAACCAAGCTGTCGAGTGGTCCTTGATGTTGCGTCGCCTTCGTTGGTACCTGTGAAAGACGCAAACGTTGGCGACACGCATGGTGTCGCATAAAGACCAATAGGCTCTAGATCTTCGCACCCATCGTTCTGTAAGTAGACTCTGGCTGGTTGGTTGCCATCAGCAGACTGATAGCAAAGTCTAGCAGGGGGATTCGCAGCGCATAGCAATGTAGGAGGCTGCACAGGTATAGGCTGGTCGTGTGGGGTAGTATTGTGGCGCAACGATCCATCGAGGCAGCACTTATTGGCTCTATTCGAGATGATGCTCGCATCACGAAAGGCGTGCGTCACCTTGCGGCGGCCCGCCTTGTATCCTACATCATACCACGCACCACGTCGGTCGTCGTACTTGAGAAATCGTCCTCCTTGGAAATGAATGGCGTCGATAATCTCGGTAACCATATCTCTCCGCTCTTGGCTCGAGGAATCGTGGTATCTATCAAGATGCCTCGCGATTGTAGATCGCAACATTTTATTTCCCGGATGATTGAATTGCTTGTTTCCGCGGCCTCCGAGAACATCAAATGGTCGATACGTAGTGTAGATGCGGCTCATGGAGGACGGTCAATGGGTGGGTTCTTCTTGACTTTCGTACCCATCTGCAAATATGGGTGTTAGCTACTTCCTTGCTAGACTAAAGTGGGCTGACACGTCTCTCGACCTATCTGTGACCCGTGTGGAATAGGGTGCTTCATTTCTGCTTGTTATCGAGTGTAAGTCTATCGTTGGCTTTGAAATGTGAAACAGAGCGTGTTTCATTAGTCTTGCCTAGTTATTTTACAGGCTATTTTGACTTCCTGAGCTGTTTTCGCATTTTTTTCATTGCCAGACTATAATTGAGTGATGCAGTGATATGATAATGCGAGGTCTCGGGTCACACTAACGTCTCAAATGCTACTATTCCACGAATGAGGTGAGGTGCTTTTATCATATATGATTATCGGTAGAAGAAATGTTCAGTGCTGTTCCAATCCTCTAAAGCTCTGTTTTTGCTTCATCGTCGTCGTCATCGTCGTCATCATCGTCGTCAGACGAAGGCGAAGCATTGTTCGTGACGGAACCTGAAAGAGTACTCAACGTCGAATACCGACTATCAAACTCTTCTTTCTCGGCGTCCTGATTGTCTTCGAGCCACTCCATGATTTCCGTCATGGTGTCCTTCAGCTCCTTCTTGTCTTCCTCTGACATTTTATTGGTACCCTCCTCGTCGTCGTCATCACTGTTGTTGAGCATACTGGATACCCCATACACGAGCGATTCCAATTCATTCCTTGCCTTGACGGTGGCCTTGACTAACTTGTCTTGCTCCGCATATTCTTCTGCTTCTTGCACCATCCGATCCACGTCTTCTTGCGACAATCGCCCACTCTCTGGATTGATGGTAATTTCCTTCTTATCCTTGGTGGCCAAATTCTCCGCCATGACGGTGAGCATACCATTAGCATCCAACTTGTAGGTAATGCGGACTCCAATTTCACCCCGAGGTGCCTTTGGCAAACCCTTCATTTCAAAGAGACCCAACAGGTGATTCTTTTTCACCATGGATCGTTCACCTTCATACACGTCAATGGTCATCCACGTTTGCTTGTCTTCGACCGTGTAGAATGTTTCTGTATAGTTACATTTGTGTTGTGCAATAATAGAGCGACGCACACATGATGTTAGAACATGACAAAAACACACGAGGAAACTATCACACAAAACTACATTTCACTTACTCGATTTCTCCGTTGGAATCGTCGTCCCGCGCTTGATTAAAACGTCCATAATGCCTCCTTCCGTCTCGGTTCCCAACGACAGGGGCGTGACATCGAGCAACATGACATCCTTGACCGCATCACCGCCTGTACCACTCAGGACACTGGCTTGCACAGCGGCTCCGTAGGCGACTGCTTCGTCGGGATTGATGCCAGTGTAGGGTTCCTTGCCATTAAAAAATTCCTTCATGAGGGCTTGAATCTTGGGGATGCGCGTCGAACCACCCACCAAGACGACTTGGTCAATTTCGGAAATATCCAACATGCTGTCTTCCAAGACCTTCTTGACGGGTGTAATGGTTTTGGAGAATAATCCTTGATTGAGAGATTCAAATTTCGCTCTGGTCAAAGTCTCTGTAAAATCAAATCCAGGCAACAACTCTTCAATATCCAACGTTGCCTGCAACTGCGACGACAGAGCCCGCTTGACACGTTCCACTTCTTGACGCAACTTTTGGAGTGCCCGGCTATCCAACTTGGCATTCTTTTTCTTTGTTTTAATAATATCCATCAAGTATCGCATGACCGTTTGATCGAAATCACTGCCTCCCAAGTGCGTATCACCGTTGGTCGCCAATACCTGAAAGATTCCACTCTCCATGGATAATACAGTCACATCAAAGGTTCCTCCACCCAAATCAAACACTAGTACATGAGACTCCTCATCGTCATCGCCAGCTGACGTGAGTCCATGTGCAATGGCAGCCGCCGTTGGTTCATTGAGAATGCGTTCGACCGTCAATCCGGCAATCGTGGCAGCATCACGCGTGGCATACCGCTGAGCATCATTGAAATAGGCAGGAACGGTAACGACAGCACGAGTAATGCTCTCGTCACTGTCGAGATATGCTTCCGCATCTTGTTTGAGTTTGGTCAAAATCATGGCCGACACTTCTTCGGGAGAATACTTTCTGTCTCCTCCAATACTAAAATAGGGCTTGTGTTCAGCACCATCCACTACTTGGTAGGGCATGAGTTTCGCATCGGCTTGGACACTCTTATCGGTATAGAGTCGTCCAATGAATCGTTTCGCATCAAAGATTGTTTGTTCGGGATTCATGGTAGCTTGATTCTTGGCCGCGTCTCCGACGAGACGAGCCGAATCACTAAATGCCACGTACGAAGGTGTAATGCGATTTCCTTGATCATTGGGAATAATTTCCACACGACCATCGCGCATGACACCCACACAGGAATACGTCGTGCCCAAGTCAATGCCAATGATAGTACCAGATGGTTGTTCGACGTCACTTTCTTCTTCTGCAGCAGCAGCAATCGAAAGAGTCGCCACTAGCAACAGCAGCAGCAGCATTATGCGACGAGGACAGAGGAAACTCATTGCTGCAACAGAGAATGAGACTCAAACAGATACAGGGGGTTTATAATATGGACGAGTAAACGGTTGGTTCTGTAGCCCCACGGAGAGAAGATGAAGCAAGTAACACAGAAGAAGAAGGTGATGAGAACGGTTGTGATTGCAGCCCCGACAATGACAGTGAAAATGTGGCGGTGATGGTATCTTTGGACCGTTAGATTAAATGCTTACTATACACGCTTGGATATTTGGTTTGCTTTCAACGCTTGTCTTTATTGGCATCCTCGAAGTAGTATAGCACAAAGAACTGAATATAGTGCTTCTCCGCGTGGCGTTTACTCCTCCTTAGAGAGTATCCCTCCTGGGGAGCACCACACGACTCGACTTGACATGATTGTTCGGTACTGTACCAGGTACTGTGTGCAGTGACCACTGGCGTCTACATGATAATTGCTAAATAATTAAAATCTTTAACGGTGATAACGGCTGCTTTCTGTATAACGGTAAATTCGAGACGAATTCGAGATCTCGAATTTATGTAGAAACCATACCAAATCCTACGCCAAAAAAACGTAACATGTTACGCGTTTTGTTACGAAATCTCGAATTTTCCGTAGAATTACGTAGAAAACGTATGAAACAGAAACGTAACACGAATCACTTAACGGCCGTGTTCGCGTGTCTCTGTCAGGTGCTCCAACAAGAGCTTGTATCCAACAGTACAGTAGACAGTACTGCAGTGATGGGAAGCATCCACAAACGACAATGGTCCTTACTCTAATCATAACTAATCAACCCCGAAGGGCATTACACCACCTATTGTCGAGTATGTATAACCACCATCTAGAGCCATATACTATCTCTATGTGGACTGGTCATTGTGTGGAAGACGACAAACTGAAAGGACCCTACCAATCCTGATGCAATGCAACCCCATCCTTTGACTTCTCTTAGAGACATCATGCTCTCATAATAATGAATGACGCCCTGCTTCATTATTTCTTTGTCGACGACTCACGCATCACGACCGACACATATGTGCAATCCAAGGTTAAGTGCTCTGTGTTTGGTGCTGTGAGTAACGATCTCCGGTTCACACATCATGTGTCGCGCCAATCGAACGAATCACACAAGTAGTCCTTGTGTATCGCTCCCACCGGAGCTAGCCAACAAGATCCGTGATTCTGAGCTACGCATCGCCAGTATACAACAGGTCGCAGATCTCAATCACTGTGTGACTTCAATCGAGAACTTGTTGACCGCTCTCATCGCTTGCAGTATTGTGTATTGAGACAATCATCTAGCCAGAGTCAACTAACCAACTCATTGCAGCTACAAGCTCACAAAGGTCATCTATAGCAAGATGCGTGTCGCTCCTCGCACCGCACACGCGTACCTTGCTCGTTCGTATCGTGGTTGTCGCAGATCGTGCAAAAATCGCACTGAATGAATGATGGATGGATGGTGAACTACTGTCTGTGTGTCTGAGGATGAGCCCGTTCGCAATGGTTCAAAGAACGGAATATAGGGCTTCGTTCACACTTTCGAGTTCCCAAACCCCTTTGGCGGTGATTATGGTTGAAGTGACATTTGCTGACGGCTCTTCCTCGGTTTGATTTCGTCCCCAGATCTTCGCGGATCAGCAGAGTTGCGTCTGTATTCGTTCAACGTTCCCGTAGCACGGAACCCAACTTCAGTGGATGTGTACCGATTCGACAACGATACATATCCAAATCTCACTGCATCCACCCTCAAAAACCCTGTTGGAGTCCAAGCCTATCACTATCGCGCCGTCTGTTCTTGAGAGTCTGCCACAGATCACCAAGGTTGGGCGTGGTTGGCTTGGAGACAGCGGGGATGTTAAACTCAACCGTTTCTGTTGGGACTCTGAAGATTGTGCGAAAAAGAAGACCGAGGTTTCCTGGAGAGGAAAGAGCGATGAAGCAATTTCCTTTAAAACCAATACAGCTCAACAGCTACTGCACTGACGATTACAGCTGAAGCGGAAGACGGATCAACGGAAGAATTGAGAGTTGCAGCCTCGCAATTCGTGGAGCAATCTGGTTGGGTACGCCATCATTGGTGAAAATACCGCTGTCTCCAACATCAAGGCTGCAGATGGTACTCACGGGATCTCTTTTACTCTGCCATATGAGCTCAACACCTACATCAAACCTGGAAAGTATACGGCGTTGGCCCCTGTTGCCACTAGAAGCAAGGATGGGGCTACCTTTGTAAACTTGCGCATTGAGCTTGATTTGTCCGTACCAATAGTGTTAGAAACTGTGGATCTTTCGGCAGGACAATTGTGGACTAGCGAGCCTGTCTCGGCTGAGGCTTCCTCAATCTATTTCCTTGCAGAAGATTCCGATGTTGGCCCAACACCAGCAAAATGGTGGGGTGATAACTCTCCAACGACATTGACGGTACCGATGCTTGCCCGCAACTGCAACACCGCTGAGGTTGTTGCTCGTATTCGAGCCCGCAACAAGTGTGGAAACGCCTACTACGAGATGAATGCATCGCGAAATCCCAACGCCTGCCTTGAGCAAAGTTTGGAGTTGCGAACTCCACGACGTCACAGATAATCCATGGTTGGCCAATGTTGAGTATCAAAACTGCAAGTGTGAGACTCGGCGTGTTTGCTCCAGTAGCAATCGACGCATATCAATGGCACAACGGCGGCGGTCGTTTAGGCAGAATGAGCCTCGGAATTGAAATCGACTTGTCCTTAAAGGTCGTGACGGAAACGGTAGATCTAGCCGGTGGGCAATCGTGGACAAGTATCCCATTCGCAGTTGAGGACTCTCCTCTCTACTTCCTTGCAGAAGATCCGAAAGTCGGTCCAACGAAGAAGGTATGGTTGGGTGGACGCCGCACCACGTTGACAGTACTCATGGTTGCTTCCAATTGCGACAATGCCGAGGTGGTCGCTCATATTCGAGCTCGCAACGCGTTTGGCAACAGCTACTTTGAAATAAATGCTGCTCGATATGCCAACGACTGTGTGGAACACAGCTTGAACCTGGCGCTGGATGGTGCAGAGGAAAATCCTTGGTTGGAAAGTGTGGCACCAAAACTGCAAGTTTGAGACCAGGAACATTGCTCCGGTGACAATCGAGGCATACAAGTGGCATCCGGATAAGAAGCCGGGAAAGATGAATCTCGAAATCGAAGTCGACCTGTCCTTGCACGTGGTGGAAGAGACCGCGGACCTCGCTGGTGGACAGTCATGGACTAGTACCCCCTTCTCAGTTGACGATTCCGCTATATATTTCCTTGCAGAAGATCCAACTGTTGGCCCAACAAAGAAAGTGGAAGCCGCACCACATTGACAGTGCCCATGATTGCTCCCAATTGCAACAATGCGAAGGTGACGGCTCGTATTCAAGCTCGCAACAAGTGTGGAAAGGCCTACATTGAAATGAATGCATCTCGAGGTGCCAACGACTGCCCAGAACACAGCTTGAACCTCGCACTGGATGACGCAGCGGAAACCCCATGGTTGGAGAATGTCGAATATCAAAACTGCAAGTTTATTGAGGCTACTTCGATCACAATCGAAGTGTATCGGTGGCATCGTATCGGTGGCATCAATCGAATGCGAACACTCAGCTAGGCAAGTTGAATCTCGAAGTACCTGCAACAAAAACCACAAGGAAGTCGCTTTCTTTATAGTGTGCAACAAAACTACATCGAGATCGGCAGTTGTCCATGCTTGGAGAACGATTGAGAGTTATCGGTCAGGATGGTGATTGGATAAATGGGAGGGGCATGTTAGTGTTATTGTGCCATCTTTATAGGACTTTGCCGAGGACACGTGATGTCTCCAATTCCAATTAGAAGATTTTACTACTCAGTACTCAGCATTTTTAATGATATGTAACCTCTAGCTAGTGTGGAGTCGTTGGATACGCCCAGCTAGTTGAAGATCAAAGTAATCTCGGAATCCCCGCTGCTCACAGGGGAGCTTGAAAACATGAACTGAGGCTGTCCCTCGGGTGCAAGTGGAGATTTGAAAAAGGGGGTTGACAACCTCGCAGCGGAATCTTCCTGACACACGTCCATCGAAGTAAGGCCGTCAATCATATAAGCCTCAATGCGAACTTGACGGGAATGGCCGCTAGTTGTTGTATCAGCCAATCTGACACTTACCCCTCGCTCGTGCGTACCACTGCTGACAATAAAAGCCAACTCGGGTCCATCGCCGGGTTTATTAGAGAAGTCTCTGGTTCCCAAGTTAATGGATCCCTCGCCATAAGGAAAGATGATGCCGCTGTCAACACTGGTATTGTCGGAGCGAAAAATTTTGGCCAACGAAACAACGTATGATGTCAAGTTCTTGACGCTCACAACGATATTGTGGACACCTTTATCCTTCCTACTCAGGTTGCGCGCCCCCATCAAAAGATTGACACCCATGGAGACCGCAGATGCGGTCATACCCACAGCACCTCTGCTGGTAGCACTCAGAGAGCTGGTGTCCGCACTCGACTGACGATTGAGATAGTTCCAAGCAAGCTTTCCAAAAGCAGCTGCGCCTTCTTCATCCTTTGTAAAGAGGAGCTCTTCGTTGTTGGCGGCCGGGACCTCAAAAACAAGCGAAGGCCCAACAGTACCGATGTTCCAGGGCAGAATCACAATCCCTACAGAGGACTTATCATCGTCAACATCGGTACCGACTTTTACCATGGCAGCGCCAAACGAAGGATTGTCATCGACGCCTTCAGCGCCGGCCACGTAGAGTTCGGGATGGTGAATGTCGCTTTCATTAGGGGAACTCTCGAAATCAATAATATTTTCGCTATATCCCACTGCGGCGAATATCCTTGGAACAAAGTATTTGCCATCCACATTTTCGAAGTTCACGTAGCTACCGGTGGTCTTGCCATTGCTGGCCACAACGATAAAGAAAACAGTGAATTCGCAAACATCAATTCCTGAGTAATAGAAATCACCGTTGATATCAAACTCGGCTTCACTCGACTCACCAGGCATCATGAGATTAAAGTTCGAGCGGGCATACAGCATACTACTTGGAAGAGTCACCCTATAGGGGACAATCACGTGAGGCGAAGAGTTCTGCATGGTAATGGTCAGCTTTCTCATATCTTCCTTTCTGTCTTTAATCGAACCCATCACCATACCAGCTGATCCAACGCAATCAACAACGCCACCCGCTCTATCAATTGGCTTGGCTCTGCTGGTTTCGGAAGTTGAGGAGGCCCATTGGAAATATTTCGCAATGGCTTTAGACGAATGCTGGGCAGCGGGGGTACCGGCGGCATAAGATACGAGGGTTCCCCGTGTCATGGTGTTTGGCAAAGTATGATTTGTCAAAACCGAAATTGTATGAGTGTGCAAAAAGCTCATGAACTTTTCATTATTTGATCCCCCTTTTCTTGAGGCAGATGGTGTTGTCGTTGAGCCCAAGTGTATTGAACAGCTGCTTTGAACATGTTCGCCGAATTGTGTACAAATCTGCAGTCGTACGTACGTAATGTACTCTGAAGCGAGAACCTTCTTCTGGCAGGAACAGCTGATGTAGCTTCAAGATGAGGTAAAGTACGTAGCACTAAGGCAATACGCAGCTGATTTCGATATGTGCAGAAGTCCAGAACCCTTCTGCTTCTGGCGGCAGACAGCATTGACATCTATCTGCAAGAGCTCAAGTGGGTTGCGTGGCAACGAGCAGCTGCTCTTGACATGTTCACCTATTGTGTACAAATCTACAGTCGGACGTACGCAATGTTCCTTGAAGCGAGAACCTTCTTCTGGCAGGAACAGCTGGTGTAGCTTCAAGATGAGGTCAAGTACGTAGCAATAAGGCAATACGCAGCTGATTTCGATATGTGCAGAAGTCCAGAACCCTTCTGCTTCTGGTGGTAGACAGCATTGACAGCTACATGCAAGAGCTCAAGTGGGTTGCGTGGCAATAAGCAGCTGCTATTGAAATGTACACCTCTGTAGGCCCTCGTACTATACATACATGGAAAGGAAGTCAAGAGCCCTTCTTCTGGTGACAGCAGCAGGTGGGGTTGGCAAGAGGTCAGGTACGTGGCATGTCAAAAAGCAGCTGATTTTGATATGTACACCTCGGTGTTCCGCACCAAGAGGTCGGTGGATGCTTGAGAGTCCAAGGATCGGTCGCTATTTAAGTCCGAACAAGTTACTATGATATGTGAGGTGTCTTTGAGGACACGCACCATCCCAACAATCGGAACAGAAGAGCGCCAATTTCAACCCGAATTGCGGATTCCGATTATCCATAGCCCTATTTAGCTTTTATACTTTTGTGATAGCATCTGCTAAATGACTTCATTGCATAGTACACGGATACCTACAGGATGCTGAAGAAATGTCAGTTGTGACCGAAACTGTCAGATCTCGAATATCAGGTACGAATAGACACACACAAGAACACAGGGACACTTACTAAAATGTCTATTTTTCTTATGTAGAAGTAATTTAGGACTGGCAAAGTTAAAATCGGCACTATTCCTGTCTGTCGTCAGTTTCGTGCCAACCCCAAATTAACCAAAACGAATTCTCTGGCAAAACCCCGCGTAATTATGACGCACATACAAAGAATACCAGGTATGGCAACTCGATACACCTCACATACAGCTTCTCTTAGTCTGGGTGCGAGGGAGTGTGAGATCTAGTGGGTGTGCCTGAGTGTCTAGTGAACCTTCACTAGAATGGGCGAAACGGAGCTTTAGTAAAAGCTTAAGCTCGGCCAGCCGATTTCTGGGAGTCCAAAAGGAGCCCGGAAATCGAGCTCTGCCTCTAGCTCAACCCATGCTGCTGAGTGTCGTAGACACGGCAGGAGGTGAAACCGACTAGAGAGGCAGAGACTGGAGGGAACAAGGGAAGATGGCACCCATGAACGCCGTGCAAAGGCGCTCAGGAAAAAGAAAACAACAACACTCATCAGAGCTCCGGGGTGAGGTCCGGGTTGGTGGCGAAAGCATCACGGTTGGTCATGGCGGCCGTCAAGGGCACATCACGGAGGTATTCCCAAAAGGTGGTAGACCGTCAGCGAAGGGAAAATTGGATCTGGACCTCGATGGTGTTTTTGGCATGAAGAGCCACCACAGCCCCAATACGGACCGAATGTGTCTGGTAGAGGGACACCTCTTCCAAGTCCGGGGCATAGCCATAGACGCGGCAAGCCGAGGCCTGGAGGAAACCAGCCATGTTATCGGCATTGAGGAGCTGCATAATCCCCAAGGGCGTATCGGGAGAGGTAAAGCAGATACCCAAGGGGATGTCGTCTAGAAGAGACGCCTCAATGTGGCGGCGGAGAATACGGAGAGCCGCACGGAAAGCGCAGCGCTGGAGGTTCCGGACGGAACAAGCAACGGATTTCTTATAATGAATGACGCCCTGCTTCACTATTTATTTGGCGACGACTCACGCATCACGACCGACGCATATGTGCAATCCAAAGTTTAGTGCTCTGTGATTGGTGCTGTGAGTAACTAACTCCGGTTCACACATCAGGTGTCGCGCAAATCGAAGGAATCACGAACCTGACTTTATTGATTAATAGTGACGATAGGTATACCTTCATCCTGAACGGGTCGCTAGCTAGGTCTCTAAACCTATACTGGAGGGACGACCACGTCAATATGCAAGTACGAAGGCGATGCGTTCGTTCGTGCTTCATATTGCCTTTTTCAAATCTCAGCCAATGTGCCAAAGGACAACGCTGCCAGAATAAGCGAGACGACCAACATGGCTGGAACACTTGTCTTTCAAAAGAAAACTGCAATACACTGCTGTTGCCCGCGATGGTGCCCGAGACGTTGACTATTTCGTCTCGACTGGAACATTTTGCTCGGCTCGCCTTGGCGGCCCACGTTACGCACCTCCAAACATGCAGCACGATGAGTCGACAAGACCTTTTGATGTGCACTCCACCCTGCGCTCGACCACGATTTCTTGTCGACACACCGGTACGATATATCTCGTCACTGAGTTGTCTCACAAAAAGAAGCTCTCCCAATAAATCACGATGCCACGTAGTAGATTGTTCGACGCCATCAAGGTTGGTGGCTTGCAAACTACACGCGAGTTGCTTGAAGGAAAGGAAGGTATTGATTTGGACGCTATCAGGAGTGGTCATTTTGGTCACACTCTACTTCACGAGGCGTGCCAACATCTCAGAGTTCAGATTGTCAAGTTTCTCATTCATGAAAAGAAGATGGACGCAAATGCACTGGATAGAGAAGGATGGACTCCACTGTACCACACATTGTACAACGCAAGTAATATATCTTTGAGCTCGAAAGATGTCACGGAGATTGTGAAGCTACTCTTGACAAATGGGGCAAATGTGCATATTACACCAAACAGGCATCCC
>JAVCKV010221666.1:0-16142 GCA_032274145.1 Herpochondria borealis | reverse complement strand
GGGGGGGGGGGGCTCCACTGCATTACTCATATGTGTCTCAGGTCCTGCTTCTCTAGACTGCTGCAAGGGATTCCCCTGTCTTCGAAAACCCTGATTATCTTCCTATTCCCTCATTTTCGGTTCCCTTTCTATTCCCGCCTCCTCTGACGGCGTTGCTCTGCAAGTTGTGCTGCCTCTTTTGGTACAGCTGTTTCGATTGTTGCATGCACAGCAGACGAACCCACCTCTTCATGCCTAACTGCACGTTTTTGAACCTCCTGCACATTGCGATCGCTCGGCCTGGTTCGTCTGACCCGGAGTAACAGCCGGTACGCCTACACGTCCACGCCCACCTCTTTGTACTCTTTTTCTTCCCCGCACAGACCCGTTCCCACTTCCTCGCCCACGGCCTCTCCCACTACCTCTTCCTCTCTCAGCCCCATCCGCCGCCTCTGAGCGGCCCCTAGTTGAAGTTCCCGCGTTGCGCTGCTGCCTTTCACACGTTCGATGCAGGTACAAAACCCCACTCTCCCTCTTTTCCCGCAGCAGAGCCACTCGTATCCGTCGCTCTGTCGCATCTCCTGCTGATCTCGCCACCGTTGTTCCTGCGTCTCTTTCCTCTCCATGCCCGCCCGTTGGCGGTTCATTTCCACCCATTTGCAAAACTGTGCCGCTCGGTGGCGGTTCGTGACCGCCCAGTGGCGCTTTGTGTCCGCCCGTTTGCGGTGTTTTCCCGCCTCTGTGTGCGGTACCGCTTTATTGCGGCCCGCCTCGCTTCGGTTGCATCCGTCTGACCTTTCTGTTAACTCCGTAATGCAATGGGGTAGTGGAAATATCAGCTATCTCCCCGTAATCGACCAATTGGGTTGACCATGTTTTGCGGATACTTCTCCTTGCTGGCGAAGCAAAGACTTTTCTTTCAGTTAATTGCGTAAATAATTAAATGTATATAACTGGAGCGGAGAGTTAGAGTGTTGCACGCCCGGAACGGCTGGTGACTTTTAAGGAGAAAGTGAGGAATTCGCGCTATGCCGAAGCAGTTTCTTGCAGCGCCAACTACTTCCATCCCTGTTTGCGTTTGCGAGTTGTTGTGCGATATCATCTGCGTTCACCTGCGCGCGATGTGGTATACTGACTCCTTTCAGTAAGACAAAACCACTTGCAATAGGTGATTTCTAAGCGCAACGGTCCTTAACCCGGCACTCTACCATTATATATGCACGGGTAATCCTTGATCACAGGCGTTTCTCCCTACGGTACCGTGTTGTAGCGATCTCTGGGGTTTGTTTCTGTACCACGACAAAGTGTCTCTGCGAAAAGTATGTGCCGCTTGGATTCACCAGGCAGTCGTACCATATCGTGAGTAATTCGCACAACCCGCACCTACTACCAGGCCTCCTGATGGCCTTTTGCGTGCTGCAGCTCACACTGTACTCCTCCCCCGAAGGATCGTAAGAGAGGTCGTTCCACGCCCAATACCACGTGACTGTACCGGTTGTAAGCCACAAGACCCTAGACGCGTCACTCTGCAGCGGGAGTTCGCAGATGCTGACTTGAACGTGCAAGCGATACCCAATCTCTTTCAAAAGGGTCGCTTACAGTCCGCGCGGAGCGCTGCCGTGAACTCACAGTGACCGCACTAAAGTAAGTACAGTACGAAAGTAGAGTAGTTATTTCAGCGGTCTCTGTAAGCACTGAAAGGCATGAAAACAACTCAGAGAAAACGTTCTCAGCACGTGCAGAGGACCCAAGTGAATGGCTGCTCTGACCACGTTCGCCCCTGACCTCGTTGGTGGTATGAGGGGGAGAGGGGAAATGAGAGAAGACGGTTTTTCTTCTGCACCACCGGCGCAGTGGTAATATACACCAAAATGTGCCGTGCCAGCGGTGGTCGACGCGTAACGGACAGCGGTGGTAAACGGTATACAGAGTTAATTATATTAGTAATTTTTTTATGTATTTTATAATTATAATTATATGATGTATATGCCGTGGTACGTCATTGGAATGGTTAAACCCATAGAATGCGTCGTTTACTGCACAATCACACACCGGTTGGTTGCACTGCAGTTACATGCGCTGTGATTGGTGCCAATTTTATTTATATGTAACATGCTGATTTTGATAATCAAAAATCAAAAGTGTAATTTTGATTTCAGTAAGTAACTCCTCAATGGTTAAAATCAACAGTGTAACAGTGAAAGGAGATAATGATAACCTTAATACTTCTGAGTAAACTTAGATTTTAATGAAAACAAATAAATTAAAAATTCAATTATCTTCTTCATTAAAGAAGAAAAAAGCGACAGATGGGTCATGGAGCAATAGTTCCTCTGGGACAGAGTCGTCTGCTGATGAAGATTCAAACGACAGTCCCCAAGCTCAGTGTCAGTGCGCCCTTGGAATCCCTTACCGACGACTTAAATTCCTCGTCTCTAATTACTCTCGCTTCGCGAGATTGATAAATTACAGACTTTATCCTATTCTAGATACTAAACCTTCGCAGGGTAAAAAGTCCTCAAAAAGTCTGGCCGTAATTTAAGAAAAAATACCTCTAGAGACGGAGAGTCAACATCACGGATGTTGGCTCTCCGCCTGTAGACGTCCGTAATCCGCAAGAATGTATTATCAAAAGAATTTGTAGAACAGCTTCATCCAAAACAAGCCGTTGAAAACCTAGCGTCAGCTAGCAAGCACCAAATTGATTTTTAGGTATATAATATCTATACTTATCATTATATGGCTATAAAACTCGCCAACCTTTCGTTGTAGTCAGCGAGTTATGTACTGACCTTCTATTAGGAATAACCGTTATCGATCGTCACGTAGAAAATATTTGGGTACGAAGACGTCTCTTCGTACTTCGTGACGGCACTAAATTTACGGTGCAACTACGTCCATATCGCATACTAATCCATGATGCTAATGAACCCATATCAGTACCAAAGGCCAAATCAGAGCCACAGTACGTACGAATTGCTAAAAAAAGGGGCCTACCCGCTCTGTCTGAGACCTTTGTACAAGTTACTTTAAATACATCTGTTACCTTACTCCTGGAAATTACTAACAGCTTTTACGGTACGTACAAGTGTAGCATTTCCAACGGCATAGCCGTTGTTAAAGCAACTAAAGAGTTTTTAAATATAAAGATAGCTAACTTCTCACCCCACGAGGTGATAATCGTTAAGAACCAGATAATTGGAACTGCAACATATGCCTCCATGATCGGGTTCGTATTTTATAATATTTGTGACACCTCCACGGGCGAAAATATTATTTAGAAAACCTACACAAGGGCAAACGTGTTTTTATTGAAAGACTTACATAAATCTATAAAACCCGTCCCAAAGACAGTCGATCTGTGTCTCGTGTCACATTATACAGGCCTTCTATGCGGCGATACCTGCAATATTTTTTCGAGGGGGAGGTGTATAGGATTCAACGTCTTAAAAGGAAGGACAAATTAATAATATTTCTAATATTAATATACATAGTTCAGGTCAAACATCGAAGATAACTCCAAATGTTACATCTGCTCACACCGAAGGCTGTCTGTTAGATTTTAAAAATATGCAGATACCCTCGTCTTATCCTCCCTCACCCAGGGAAGGATTAGATAAAATTCGCTCAGCACCAGTTGCTGATGAGGAATCTAACACAGAGGGTCAACACTTTACAGTACATAATATTGACCTCAATCTCTTAACTTCTGATCAAAAAAGCAGATAAGATCTATGCTAAAGCCTTCTGACCCTATATGGCCAGGATACCTAGGCATAGTTACTGCAGAAAATCACAGGATTTACATTGATCCTGATGCTAGGCCCTTCTGTAGTCAGCCCTACAAGGCTGGTTTAAAGGATCTTAATATCCAAGGCTACGAAGTACAAAGACAACTCAACTCAGTTGTCATGGAACCTTCTATGAGCGAGTGGGCATCACCATTCCTACTCGTTCATAAACCCGACGGTACGAAACGCTTCTGTGTTGACTACCGCCGGGTAAATAAAATAACTACAAAAGACAGTTATCCACGCCCAAAAATGTACGAGTGACTTGACTCTCTAGGAGAGGCCGTCTACTTTTCTACACTAGACGCTAATTGCGGCTACTGACAGATTAACCTCCAAGAGAATTACAGACCCAAAACAGCTTTCGTTTGCCAGGAAGGTTTTTTTGAGTATAAAAAGATGTCATTCGGGTCATGCAATACCTCGGCGACATTCCAACGAACAATGGATATTGTTCTTAATAATTTTAGACCGAAGAATTGCCTCTTCTACTGATACAAAGTGACAATCTTCACTAAAAACTTAAAAGATCAGGGACAGGAAGAGAAAATACTAAACTGTCTCAAGAACGCAGGGTTCTCTTTAAAACTTAAAAATGTGAGTTATATTAAAAATCAAGTGGGCTATCTAGACCACTTGTTAATGCCAGGAAATCTGGTAGTAGTTCAAAAAAATATTTAGGCTGTAAGGATTTTAAAAATTACTCAGAGTCAAACACAAATTATTTCCTGTTTTGGGCTCTGTAATGTATAACGAATTTTTGTACCTCGCACTGCAGCTCCTCTGAATGCGTTGCTAAAGAAAGAGCAACCTGTAAACTTTCTAACCTTTAAACAGGAGCAAATAATCGCTTTTAATAAGCTAAAAGAGGCACTAATATCACCTCCGGTATTATCAATTCCTCGTTCGAATCTACAGTGCAGTATCGACACAGATGCTTCCTATTATCCAACAGGTGTCGTCCTTTTCAAACGCACAAGGACGGCGCACGAAACCCTATAGGGTACTGGAGCCGTTCCTTAACTTCAACAGAGAAACTCTGTAACCGAACGTGAGTATCTGGCCGTGGTCTGGGCGTGCTAGATAATCCGCCATTATTTTGAAGGATCAATCTTCCAAATTTATACTGACCACTACGCCTTTAAATGGCCACTTGGCGTTACAGATGTATCTGGCCGTCTCGCCAGATCGCGTCTACGTTTATCGAAATTCAATTTTACTATTGAATATAAAAATAGGATAAAAAATCAGCTATGTGAAGCCCTGTCCCGACTACCAACGTCTGGTGAAACAGACGTTGTTCACGAGTTAAATACCCTTGTACTAAATTCATAATTTACTACAGAAAAATACTATGAAGAAATGATAACTTCACACGTCACAGAAGATATTATAGACGATGAAGATACTCTTTATGGTACAAAGTCAACAGTAATATTCTTCTGAGGAAGGAAACTAGACTCTACAGAAGAGAGATTATTGCTACTAAAAATATTTACAACATTGTATATATTAGTAATAGTACTGTGGCCTATTAAACCAAGTACAATCCGATGTACGTAACGAACCCCGCATTAAATATATCGGATTATTAGATAGTATATCCCCGGTAGACTTATCTAGGCAGGTAGTAGTACCCTATTTACTACGACAGAAGATACTAAATATCTCTCACTACTCCAGGCCTGCTAGAACGACACTATAAGCTACTCTGCGCAAGGCTTTCTACTGGCCCGTAATGGCCCTAGACGCTTTCGCAGCAGTACGAAATTTTGTCGAGTGTGCCAAGAATCGTATTAAATTACGTAGGCATCACTCGTTTTTAAAATTATTCCCAGCCAAACGGCCAGCGGAACTTGCAGCCATAGACATCTTTGGGCCCCTACCCCGGACCCAAGGTGGCAATGAATATATTTTATGAATGAAAGACCGATACAGTACAATTGCTCAGGTATGTCCTCTTCGTACCATAACCGCGCTTGCAGTAGCGCAAGCTTACTGAAAAGAATGGGTTTATCACTATAGGCAAACAGCCTATTTTTATTTGATCGTGGTACCCAGTTTTCCAGGGCCGTTTTTAGCGCTGAATATACTATATTAAATATCAGACAAGCCGTTACCTCTGCTTACCACTCTAAAACCAACGGGCAGGTAGAAATATTTAATAGAACCTTAGCAGAATCTATAAAATACTACTGTAGTGAATATTGTTGCGATTGGGACCGGTTCATAAACGCAGTAGATTATGGGTATAACTGTACGGTTCACCAAGCCACTAGTTATAACCCGTTAGATCCAATTCTAACCCACCCACCCCCACACTTAGCCTTGGCTAAGAGTGTGACGGTAGACCATGAAGGTCTCACGAAGATTATGGTTAAACGCCATTTTCTGACACATCTACAAACGCTTATGCAAACGGCAGGCAGTAAATTAGCGGACGCTCAGCGCAGTTATTAAAATATCTTCGACGAGCGGGTTCGCCCGTCTCGCAGAATATATAACGAAGGCGATCTTGTCTTCGTTCGCCGTGAAGCTAATACTTCCGGTCTCCGAATCATAAACTCCGAACGGCGGTTACTAAAGCTTTAAAAAGTATTAAGTTTAACACTACAGCTAGATATGTAGTATTCACTTTACAAGATGGGACGGAAAGTACGGTCTCCTTCGACCGTCTCTCGCTCGTCCCACGCAGACTCGTACCCGACACGTTCAGTTAACAACTGAAAGCTTCATCTACGGTTAAGCCGCCTATAAATAGAGCCCCCGACGTATCGGCCCTGTCTAAACCCAAGGCACATCCGCCTCGAAAACTGCTTCGCTCTGCTCTTGTACACCTCGCGACGCCGGATAAAAACGCCCTGGAGCGAGACGCACAGAATCCGCCTCTATTCAGGCAATCTTTTATTGTTTCTTTTGACCGAAAACGCATAAAAAATGTAGAATATGGTGGACTAATCTTAGTCCACAGTTCGATACGTACGAAAACGCACAGTATCTTCCCCCACAGATGGTACAACAAATATCATCTCAAAAATAATTTCCCTCCTCTTGAAAATTCCTTCTGGAGGTAATTTGCGCCTAAATCGGGGGGTTTATACCCTATATTCTGTTACATGTATTTATTTATATGCGTTTAAAATTTCCCAAAAAACACTCTTAACGATTCTCCTTACCTACAATCGGTGTGTACTACTAAGAATATTGAAAAATATTTATTAATTAATTAATCTAAATATTTACCAGACTGATTTTGTACGAAAACGGCAACAACATAAACCCCTGCCGTCTCTTTTACGACGTTAACATCGCTTAACGATAAAATCTAAGAAACCACTCGCTGCTTCGTGCAAAAAGCACTTAAACTAATAGCAAATTCAAGTGACGCTGTCTTCTTCGTAGGCCTCAGGGTTTTCAGCTACATACTCTTGGTCGACCTCCTTCCCTTCATGAGCCACCTGTGCCTCCGTTACCTCGCGCTTTCTAGAGAGGGTAATACGAGGCGCCGCCCCACTCACTTTGGTCGCGTGCTCTTCTTCATCACGGTCCCCAGATAACTCAATAACAGGGACAAAAACGTCGCAGCACTGAACTGACGGGTCGTCGAACTACTACCTGCAGTATTCTTCGCGGTAGTCAATCTCGCAGAGCGACAACGGGCTCTCAGGAGCCCATACAGTCCCCTTTTCAGGAAGTCCAAACGTCACACGATCGCAAGCCGACGCGCTGCAACAGCAGCGTCAGGCTTAAGAACGTTGCGGTCTTCAGTAAAAGTAACTGGGGTCGGTGCAACAACAGCCATAGCCTGGCTTGTATCAAAGTCCACCATTTCCTTTTCGTGGTTCAAAAACTGCCGCGGCTAGGGGGTAGCAAGGTATGCAGCAACACCTGATGTCGTTTCAAATCGACTACCAGCTGTATCAGATGAAGAACCCCCTTGGGCCGTCCCAACAACTCAGTCAACTTTCATCAGCTGTTCGTCTCTATCAGCCCCAGTCGGCTTAGACGGAACAACGAATTCCCAACCATGACTGGCACAAACGCGTGCAGAGCGAAGGCCCGTCCCACGACGAGGGACTACGCCGTGCTCTCGCCCAAGTTTGCCCCAACCATCACTCGCGTTTTCATCGACCTGTCTCGCCTCGCGGCGACGAGCACGAGAAATCGTATTCCGATCGGCAAATACCATCCTAGCTTTCTCGCAGTGTGATACACGACGTCCAGCCCACAACAGAACCATTTCCAACAGGTCTCTGTGGATAAACCATTTTTGGACTCATAAAAAATGAAGGCCATGGTCATCTATGCCCTCTGTCATTCTACCATGCTCATTGGGAGGAATGAAGAACTCCTCCCTGGCGATCATGGACCACGTCTCCGGTTCGAAGGGAACTATATCCCCGACTTGAAGACAGGAGTTCTTTCGTTTCGGTCCGGCTTCGAGTACCTGAACTAGAAAGTACAGTCACACTAACGCAGCGCGCCTAAAAAAGGAAGGAGCTTGCGTTAATCTTCGACTACGGTATCCCAGCAGTCGGCGAACGCATAACCGACACCCACTCTGCGCATTTCTTCACGAATGCTCTAGGGTATCCAATACAGCCGTCCGGCCCGAGCCTGTACAAGGTGGTCCTTGCATACCTCCACCGCCCACTAGGTGCGAACGATCCACCAAGCGGTATCTAAGGGATCGTCCAAAAGGCGTTGCCCAATATTGGCCACGGAGCGCGCCAGCTCCAGGCGCATACTATACGGGAAAGCCAGTTCGTTCTACCAGGCCAGAGCTGGCGCAAACAGCCGACTCCAGACCTGTCTCTGTAGGCACTTGATCTCCTGGCAGTGCCCCGGAATCAAGTGCCAAGTTCGGTGGTGCTCCTTTTGCTAGACGGCATGCATCCACAGCGGCACAATGCATTTCGCATCTGGCGTACGCGGATCGCTTGGCCCCGAGATAGCCTTCATGTGCAGAGTACATCGACGAGACGGCGAGACGATAGGACCACTGTAGCACAACAGGTCTTCATGTGCCTCTTCGTACTCTTTGAAGCCCTTCCAGTGGAGTAGCTTTTACAGACCAGTGCCGTACTGGCGCTCGAGTTCCCAGAAAACGTATGTCATGTAGAAAGCGTAAGATGGGGGCAAGCGGTCCACGTACGTCAGAAAACGTGACCGATTGTCCACCTGAGCCGCGACTGCTCGCTGGCTCCTCTCGAATTGATAGACAGTCGCCCAATTGCAGTCATTGCGAGCGACCCAATCGAAAGAATCCCTCAAATCTCCTGGAACTGGACCTCTCCTGGGATCGGCCAATTTGACGAACCGTGCCGTTGAGCCCGGCTCACCGAGCGATTTAATCCGGAGTTTCAATATACCTCAACTACATGCCTCTTGAAGGTATCCTTTATTACCGAACTTCGGTATAAGTCTTAGAACTAGATAGCCATGTCCATTTCACTGGATCAACTGCCTGCATTTCGATATGCAGTGCTCGTTAGAGTAGTCTCCTTGTACATACACTCCGTGTTCGGGTGCGTGATGCTGTATGGATTTTTGTCGGATGAAATTAATGTTGTAACTTATGAGCAACTGCGCATCGCACGAAATTTTCATCGTCGCATTCACCTTTCTTAATCCGCACGTTCGTGCATAATTGCCTCATTGTCTATAATATCAGTAATGCCTCGTATGTCTACATCGAGAGACACTGATTTGAGAACCCAAAATGTTTTTTTCAGTTATTTCTTCCTATGAAAAGTACTCACCTCTTCCAAAATTGCATGTTACAAAACTTTGCACGGCTGCTTGAACTCATCTTTAATTTTCAAAAAATTGAGAACAACATCGTTACTGTAAAGCACTATTACGTGTTCTGTGATTTTATAAAATAATAGTCGAGTTTAATACGAATTATATATTTCGGGGATTATGTGATTTGGAGGCGATACTGTTCAGAACTTAACCAACTAGGGATAAGCATGCCTTGAAATTAACAGTTGGTATCCTCTGAACCACAAAATATCACCATAAGTCGAGGTGGTCCTCCTCCGCCAAGAGCGAGTGATTTTGTGCTCAATCCGAGTGCAAAGTTACAGAATTTAGCAATAAGCAGTTACGTCTATCTGTGCTGGGTGGAGTAAAATTCTGTTCTATTGTACAATCCTCAATCCAAAGTTCTATATTTGGCCGGAAATTGTGTTGCGAAATGAGAACGGGCGAATTTCTAACAGGGTTGAAATTTCGTTGCCCGCCACTGAAAAAACTCAACGTTCGAGCCTCGCCGGATAGGTGCTTCGGCGTGCATTTCACCCACGGATAGATTGCGTGTCGCACATGGATCTATTTTAGAACGCCTGTACACTTCAGAATGAGCGCAAGTGATATTGATGCCTTGCTTTTGTTCGAGTAAATTTGAGGCTCAATTCTAGTTGTTCGCGCAAAACATTCTTGACTAGCAATGCATTTGCTCAAGGTCTTTTAATTATGCAAGAAGTAACCCCACTAAACCACTGCGTTGTGCCATTTAACATTTGAAGACTATTTAAAGAACCTTACATATTTTATATTTTTATGTAGTAGGCTTTGACGTGCATCGGATCCCGATAATACAGCAACAACGAATTACTGAGTATACGATCAACATCAGTACATATCAAGTAATCCAAGATCGGTAACAGCCAATGATATCCAAAATTTATTATATTTCTAATAAAAACATAGAACATTGACAACAAGAGGGCTTGAATATTTTGCACACATGAAGCTCCACATGATATCTCAAAATCGTGTGGAGAGAAACAGGTTTTAGAAACAGAATATCAAGGTGAGCTGCCTTCCCATCACGTGGCACGTAATTGAAACGAAACGAAAATGAATTGAAAACACATCCCCATCCCCGAACCGCAGCAAGCGATAAGCCGATCTACACAATCAGTTAGAATGCAATTCTGTGTTGGCATCCGTCTCTCACAAGAAATTTTGCACCGCGGGCGGCGCGGCGTTGACGGCGGGGCGCGTCGGGAGCTTCGTGTTGCCCGTCGCAACAGAACGGGTTGGAACGCGGCCCTGGCGGGGTGACAGGCGTGCACGGCTCTGTGAGAGTACGTGAACTGTTCTTTGAACCGTTCATTTGGCATGGGTGAGGTGACGGTGTATGAGATTCGTCCGTGGCAAGAGACGTTGGCGATTGCGCTTGCTCATTTTCCGTGTCACGTGCATGGTCGCGGCGTGTGGAGGGGAGCGCCCAACCGGTCCCGATGCTCAGCCGGTTCTGCAGCGGTGTGAGGGGCGAGGAGGGCGGATAGGTCTGCTGGCGGCGTCGCCGTTTCGGGACTTCTTGGTTGAATGAGGGCGGCCTTAGCACGGGACCGGCGATTCGTTCGTGGATGAGGGAGACGGGACTCCAGTTTTTGGTCATGGCGAGATTTTGTAACGCTCGTTTTAGTTGTGTGTGGGTTTTTCGTTGTAGATCTCGGGTATTGATGGAGAAATGAGCTGAGGATGAGAATATGTTTTAAGATGAGAGTGTGATTGAAGATGAGGAGTTTGGAATATAGATGGGTGTATACCGGGCCGATTGGATGAGAGAAGGGCAGATGACGCTGAAAAGTAACATGAAACGTCGTTGCTGTTTTATACTATGCCAATGAGATAGGGTTGCAGTTGCGACTGTGGGCTAGCATGGAAGTAGGTGTATGCGATGAAGTGAATTTTTCTTCTTCTTTTGTGCATTCAGCAGTCAGGCAACAATTTTAAGGTAATTTTGAAGACTGAAAATAATCGTTTCTTCCACTATTGTAAACGGACAACTGCGCGAAGTCGACATTTGAACTTGTTCTTAAATCCGTCTGGAAAACTGCGGCTTTTGTCCGTTGCACTTGTGTTAGTATTGACTGCTTACTCTGAAATAGTGGCAGCAGATGAAACTTTGAAATGCAATTCAAATGACCTAAAATATAACTGGTTTTCAGTAAGAGGGAACACTGCTTTACTCCAAATCATTTTCTCCGGAACAAAGTAGACTATGCGCTACAGCGCTACAGCGTTGCAGTTTGGAAAATTCCAAACTGCACTCGAACACATGTATGCTGCCATATTGAGCGCCAGTCCTTGTCTTTTCGTTGATACTTTCAAATGGGATCTGATTATACACATTCGGGGCTATCCCGTTTATGCCTTTTGAAACCCATTTTTGGTTTAGAACGGTCTGATTGTAGAACCTTCTTTCACTCATATAGGTAGTAGTTTGGTGTCTGTACGAAGTAATCTGCCCTCTTATTTTAAAGAGAAAATATGCACCAACTTACAAACACACTCAACTTTAGCTTCCACACAGCGAAGCACAACATGGCACACGTTCGTGACCGTATCTTCAGCTTTGCTTTCACATGCTCACTTTTTCGAAAACACACGAGAAGATAGAAAACACACGAGAAGATAGCCTGAGTTGGAGAAATCCGTATCGTTTGGCGTGCAACATTTAAATGAAAGAATCAAACAACTTCGAAACATTCATTTAAGTCGACTCCTGAACTACTGCTTGGATTCTTTGCATACTAAAAAAACGTATTTTAAAACTTTGTTCAGAGATAATTGGCAACTCTGTGCATGTAATATTTCTTGAACGAAATTAACAATAATTATGACGTTGACACGGGAGGATGGACCTCCTTATTCACACTCTATCCCTTCACGGTTCTCGGATAAATTTGGCTCGTTTGATAGTGATATTTCTTTTGCGAATTTTTCAGAAAAGAAAATTCGCAAAAACCCGAGATACAATGTCAATATGGTTCAAGCCATTCAATTGGAAAAAATCGAAAAATGCTCAATCTTTTCCCATATTAGTTTCCATGATATGAACTTGTTAGTGTCGTTTAATGGACTACTTCGTACAAACAAAGTAAATTAAGACAGTGAATGCTTTTCCGCTAGAAGAAAAATGGGATGTAAATATGGAATTCGAAAACACAAAAACCACACGGAGTCCTTTTCGCAACTTGTAAACATGAACGAAGCATTCGGGTTCAGAATGAAAACTAATTCTTCTGATATATACATGTTGAAAAAACGTATGAAATTACCATGGTTACACAAAATGTTTCAAAATCAGCACGGTGGCTGGAGGACAGGCTCTCCATAGATTCTGGGAAATTTAAGAATTGTAAACTTTCATTTGTTGGCAACCCCTTGATGGATGCATTTAAAATCAATGTCATTGCAGCTTGGTTGGAATGCGAAATTCTTCATTTCAAATGCCAACTTTTGAAAGGAATACTAGATAAGAAAACATATATCACATCAGTCAAGTCTACAGCCGGAAAGGATATGAATTATGACACTAAAAAACATTATTATGTGTACCTTTGCGCAAAAGCACCTATGTGCTTGATTTCGACAATAATATCCTTTCTCCCCAATAAACAGAGTAAAATACGAGGTAAGAACAGATTTTTAAGATGTGTATGTTTTTATAGTTCGTTTCTACTGTTATTTTCTTTTGAACAGAGGAAAGTACCAGGAGCCCGTGTGTGATATTCCTTATCCCTCAAGCATTTTATCAGAAAAATACTTGAGATTCTGTATTTGATTGTGTCTAGCACAAGGGAATTCCTTCAATGTATAACAACATGAAACTGGTAAGCAAAGATGTTAAAGAATACATAAAATTAGATCGAAGGGAACGAGAAAAAAACACAAGAAAGTCCACTAAGCAACAGTTCGTCCCGATATTCCAAAAATGTAAGAAATAGTACGTTTTCGTTTTGCCCGGGGGTGGTGCGGTTGATGCTGCTGATCCAGGGGTTTCGTACAATTATTTACGGTATCAGAATTGCATCATCTTTTAGGAGTTTGAGCGACAGATTACTAATAATCAATATTTTTATATAATTCAGTTTATCATTTGGATTAAATTGAAGTACAGAAAATTACAATTTTTACAAAGGTTGCAAAATACTCTGGTTGGTCGTGCGTAACTTTCGACGGTGGCGGTGAGCGACGCTTCTGATGCCGTTGGAATGGGAAGCGTGTGATCTGCGATCCACCGATACCCACGTTCTCAACGTCTGGCGACGGCGTTCGAATGCTATGCGATCCGTCAAATTGTGAATGTCCTTCCATTTATTTCTTTGGAAGTCTTTGACTGAGACAGAAGTCTCCCCAAAGCGCCGGGTCCAGCTTTAATAATTCTTGTGACTTTTTAGTCTTTTAGTGTGCCTCCTCACACAGTAGTTTGACTACGAAATCACCAGGAGTGTGAAACACCGATAGTTGTTGACCTTATGAGCAATGAGACGAACAGTGCGTTAGGGTGGGACAGCGAGGTACTGAATAATAGACACCCCAGTACCTCTGAGTAGAGCTCACGCCTGAAAAATTCTGGATAGAAATCCTGTAAAACTTCCAAAATTGCTTACATGCGAGAAAAGGTGTGGAATTATTTGTATTCCTCGGGAGTGAACGGGCTGAAATATGACCAGGTAGTAAAGACCCGTGCGTCCAAATTCCAGAGCGCTACAAGACCCTTCCCTCTCTCCCAATCCAACCCGAAACAACTAACATGGAGCCTGCCTCAGCTCCGAAACACTTTACCTCCATCAAAGTCGCTTCTAACGTCCTCACCAACGGAGCGTACTACGTCGTCTGTCCCCCGCTCGGCCTTACTTAAATGCCTTACGGGCCACTTCATTAGCCACCGCATCAATAACCGCATCAGTCCCCCTCTACCACTCCTTCAAGCGTGCAAATAATTTTAAGTGCACTTCAAACCTTCATTGATGATCGTGCGCGCCGCCACTCGCGTTTCAAGGCAGTACAAGACCTTATCATGTTTCAAGAGATCGCTGCTGCGCGAGCGCATATATGTTCCTTCGGTGAGACGCATAAACGCATTTACTTAGCTGCAGTTGCATTAAATTCGAACGAGACTATGTTACAAAAGGTCAACTGGAAGAAGGTTCAAGATCACTACAAACCTATCCAAGAGGCGTTTGATGAGACAGATAGAAGTGATAAACTGTGGCCAGGTGTGGTTGGGGAGGTTGGTGAGATGGAAGATCTCCTTATGGGAATGCGAGAGGCACGCGAAGTCATGGATGGGAGCAAGAACGCTCAAAAGGAACGTTGCAATGGGATGGAGGCTGAGAAGGAGCTTGGTGGCTCCATGGTGGTTGGGGCGTCGATGAAACGACTTTGCAGTGACATCGTCGCGTTGGTGAAGACATTGGAAAGGTAGAGCAGTTGGACGCGACAAGAAAGAAGAATCATCGGACCGGTACACGAGGTGCGTCAGAGAGTCATTTACTGGCGTTCGGGAGATGAATACAGGAGGCGGAAATGGCTAAAACGGACGTGAAGGGCCAGCGGCTTGACATGGAGAGGGATAGGGGCGCACAAGAACGCGCGATGAACTAAGAGGAGAAGTCGGAACGAGCTGCAGAGAGGGAGAGCGATCAGCAGGAACGCAGGGAGGATCTCATAGCCATGCGAAGACTTGAAGTGCAGAAGTTAAAGCTCTTGATGGAGGATTTTACGAAGAGGGATAAATAGGCATTGAGACACCAACGGGGTCCCTAACTTAACGGAAAAGCGAAAACGCCTTGAAAAGTGCCCGGGTTCCGGTCGCGCAGATACTCTGCGGGGCTGCGGACGAGGCCGCGGGGCTGGGCGCCTTCAAAATCTCGGGTACCTGCGGAATTTGTTCCTCAATCCTCAGCTGCCCGCGTTGGATGTTTTAAGCTTCAAATTTCAAGCATAAAGGTACTGTTAAAGGCTTTGGGGGTGCACAAGAAGTATTGCGAAAAAAATTACGGTGTACGCAGTTGCGCATGTTTTCCATGATCATGGCAGCCTTGCACATCGCACTGACTGGGGACTCGAACACTTTCAGCTTCTTTTTGAAGTCAAATTTTTTTAGTTCAGATTGAACTCCTTAAGATAAACTTGACCGTTATTCGTACTGCAGGCCTAGCCTTGTTCATTTCTTTCTGCTCTACGATTAGTTTGATTCACTATTGTGGACTTGTAATATCCAGCTTCCGTTGTAGCCAGAGTCCATGTGCAAGAAGTTCCTTGTCCAATTTTCTATTAATATGTTTGATAACGTTTTGTAGCGCATTACGAGCCACCCATATATGGCTTTCAGGTATATGTCACATACGGGTGGAAGACACAATCGCGCAAGGGCCTGCGTGGCACCGACGGCTCGGCGCACCGCCGTCATACGAATCAAGACTGATCAGAAAACCGACACCGCCGACGTCCGACGTGGAATTTGTTCCGGAGGCTTCTGGAACAATCATCGGTCGGCCTGGAAGGCCATCCGACTCAGAAGTCTGGAAGGCACGCCGGCAGGCGCTCGTTCAGTATAAATAG